>JAZHYW010017218.1:0-43344 GCA_037355805.1 Ixodes ricinus
GAAGAAGAAGTGATTGTAAGTAGAAGCCCTTTTCTTCCTGTGTGCGATTTATTTCAATAACAGGGGCCCGGGGCTCTCCCGGGTTACCCTGTTCGCCTAAACGGCACTGTAAGGTGGCCGAGTCGCCTACGAGTGGAAAGATGAGCTCCATCGGGAGCAGTACGACGGCATTTGATGGCCGGGTTTACAAGACGACATCGGAATCTTCCGACTACAAGGTTATACTTCCAAGACTACCGCAAGGTATGCTCGTCACCAACTCACTATTTTTACATGCTGACATCACCGGAAGGCCGTACAAGGCAAGCGACTTTAAGGACGCAATATTTTCTATCGTTGATCGGAAGGACGTCCTGGGCTTAGGCCAGTATCAAATGAGCCACGTATGGATGGTGACCTTCGGAAATGCTGCAGCAAAGCTCAAGATCAAAGCTTGCGAAGAGTTCATTATCAAAGGAAAAAAGTGCATAGTAATCGATCCATGCAAAGAAGAGATCAAGATGAAGCTCTTATGGCTGCCCATTCCTATGCCAGACTCCGAAGTGAGGAAGGTTCTAGAGCCGTTCGGGACAGTCAAGGACATGAGAAGAGAAACGTGGAGATTTTCAGGACTCGAGGATCTCGAAACAACAACCCGAGAAGTGACCCTCGTCCTGAAGCAGGACCTCACGGTGGACAAGATCCCACACCTCTTGAACGTGTACGGGTCCAATACGCTCGTCGTCATCCCTGGAAGACCACCGCTCTGCCTGAGATGCAAAGGAATCGGGCACATCCGCCGGCAATGTTGCACTCCTCGCTGCACGCAGTGCTGGAGATTTGGTCACACAAATGACGAATGTGTAGTGACGTACGCCTCAAAGCTACAGGGGAACGCAACACCGGACGCTGATCATAGCGAACATATCATGGACGTGGAGGAAATGTTCAATGAGGAAGTCGAGCGGACGCAAACGGGCGATGACCCAGCAATCCAGAACAACGACCCTCCTTGCAGCCTCAACGAAAGCCCATTGGAAGAACAAAGGCGCAACGAAAGCACCTCCCCAACACCGCACCCAGAACCAGGAGAAGCTACTGCAAGCAAAGGGAAAGGGCTGAGAAAGCAATCCCTGCAAACCAAGAAGGTGGCCGAGACCAAGAAGGAAGAACATCATTGCAAAAGAGCCAAGGTTGACACCAGCGAGAATTTGACGGGAGAACCGGAAGCCATAAATATACTGCTGGACTCCACCGAGCCGCAAATACGGCTGGAACCCAAAGAGCAGCGGGTGAAACCCAAATTCAAAGACCGAAAAACAACCTCCCCGGCAGCTTCCGAACTCGACCCAAAGCATGCATAGGAATCCCCTCACGACCACCCAGATAAGTCCCTTCACAATTTCCACCATAAATGTGCGAGGGATTAATTCGAGAAAAAAACAATACCAACTTTTTCGTTTTGTACAAAAATATGACAGCGACATTGTGACCCTGCAAGAAACAAAAGTATCCGAACAAAACACCTTATTTTCGGGATGCAGCTTGTGGAAGGATTCCTACGATCTCTTTCACTGCCCTGCTGTTGACTACTCTGCAGGGTGTGCAATTCTATTTAAGAAAGATCTAAAGTACAAAATGTGTAGTATTCTCGAAGGGGCCGACAGTGGTCGTCTAATGGTAGCTAACATTATTTTGCAAGACCAGCCCTGGCGCATAATTGTTGTGTATGCATACAATAACGCAGCGCAAAGGGAAAGCCTTTTCTGTCAAGCTAGAATTCACGCCAACACAAGATTTAACGTGATTCTGCTTGGGGACTTCAATTGTGTAATAAATAAGAAGGATAGAGTTCCATCCCTAACCAGCGCAGATCCAAGCGCTGAAGCCTTAAAAGCATTGGTTCAAGACTGCGACCTGATAGATTCAGCAACAGATCACGCACTATGTTTTACACACTTTCAAGGGTCTTCCCATGCACGTTTAGATAGGATATATATATCTGGGTCAGTTCATACTGCACTAAGTAACTACAATGTGATCCCGGCATTCTTTTCTGATCACTGCATGGTGCAAGTGCGTGTAGGTATAAAAACACCCCAGAGAAATAGAAAACAACCGTCTTGGTCTCTTTGGAAGCTCAACGAAAGGCTCCTTGAAAATGACGACTTTATAAAAGGTGTAGAATCAGCACTAGAGATACTTGAATGCACCAAAGAAGGCTGGTGTCAAAAATGGGAATCTTTTAAATTAGAGATAAGAAAAATTGCAATAGAAATATCATCAATTGTTGCTTATCATGAAAAAATAAGAGAAAGGCGTCTGAACAATGACATCCTTTACCTGTACGGTTTGGAGTGCCAGGAGCCCGGAAAATACAAGGATGAAATAAAGAATATAAAAACACAAATTAAAGAACACGATAAAATACGATATGAAGGCGCTGGTGTAAGAACGCGTACTTTGCAATTAATAGAAGGAGAACAACCAACAAAAAGATTCCTTAACGAGGAGAGAGAATATATCAAGAAGAAACGGGTAATGACATTAAGCGAAAATGGTCGCGTACTGAACGATGAAAAGGAAATAGAAGACGCCTTTGTTTCGCACTACGAAAATTTATTTGCTGCAAGACCACATTCTGTACCAACCCAAATGAAGGACTTCCTCTTATTAGAGCTACCAAAACTTGAACCAGATATGACTAAGATCCTAAATACTCCTATTGACGTGGCTGAAGTCGAACTGAATATAAAAGAAATGAAGTCTGGAAAGGCCCCAGGACCAGACGGTTTACCAGCCAGTTTTTACAAAAAATGGAGCAAGAAACTATCACCCATACTCTTAAACGTTTTTGAGGAATCATACCGACGCGAATACTTACCTCCATCGTTTCGGAAGGCACACACGGTACTGATTCCGAAGTCTAGAGATCTGGACAAGAGTCAACGAGTGGACGGTTATCGACCAATAAGCTTACTAAACGGCGACTATAAAATTTTTGCAAGGGTACTCGCCGGACGTTTACAAAGCGTGATAACGTTTTTGGTTGGAGACCATCAGACGTGTTCCATCAAAGGGCGGAATATACAAACGAACATCCACATCGTCCGGTCCATAATAGAGATATGCCAACGAACACAAGAATCAGTGGCTATTCTACAACTTGATCTGGCTAAGGCCTTCGATCAAGTTCAACACTCCTTTCTTTTCGATGTACTCGCACATATGCAAGTAGGAGAAAACGTCATGCGTGGAATCAAACTTTGTTATACTGGAATCTCAACGAAATTGATTGTTAACGGAGCTCTTACAAAATCCATACAAGTACAACGCTCGGTTAGACAAGGATGTCCTATGTCACCACTTCTTTTTGACCTCTATCTTGAGCCCCTCTGCAGATACATCATAAACGATAGCAAGGTTCAAGGTTTTCGCCTTCACAGCTGCGAAATCAAGCTTCTTGCCTACGCTGACGACCTTGTGCTGGTGTGTTCCAACAAGCCCAGCATAAAAAACGCGATGCTATGCGTTTCTAACTACTGTGCCGTGTCTGGTGCGTCAGTAAACAAGGACAAAAGTTGTGGCTCGTGGTGCGGGGAGTGGGGATCGACACCATCTACATTTGAGGACATACAATGGTCCACAGCGAAGCCCAAGCTCTTAGGAGTCCCGTTAAGCGCAATGGACAATCCCAAGCCTATGTGGGACACAGTAACAAAAAACGTTAAGACAGCTGCCAATATATGGAGTTTAAGATATCTATCTACTTTTGGAAGAGTTGCTGTATGCAATATTTTCCTCTTGTCAAAGCTAATGTATCTTCTGCAGGTTATACATTGCTCAAGGACGACGGTCAATCTGTTAAACAGAATATTGGCTACGTTTATTTGGAGGTCACCATACGAGCCAATGAGGAGATCAAACTTGTTTCGAAGAATTCACGATGGAGGACTTGGTTTAGGTCATATTTTTGTTAGGCAACTAATTGCCAGATGGAAATTTTTTTCACAGGAACAGCATCCTTTTTTAGAATTGTGCAAGCATTTTTTCTTAGCAAAATATATGGCAACACCAGGTGAAGATTCAACAACCACATGTGCTTTAATAACACTAAGAGGATTTTACAAGGAAGTAGCGGACACATTGGACTTTCTAAGAACCAGGTTTGACCAAGCCTTTTTGGCCTCGTGCACTAAAAAGAAGCTAACCAAACATCTGCTAGTTTCATTGTTCCCAGATCCCGTATTTCGTGTATTTCCTTATGGGCCTCCACTAAATTGCAAACTGGATGTTTTAAAAAGGGTTAAACTAATGCCGATACCACCGAAGTGTAAAACTTTCTTTTATCGATTTCACTCTCGTACCACAACTGTAAAAGAGTGGCTCGACTTACGCGGGATGGAAACATACGGAAGCACTGATTGTAGACTTTGCAAAGTTACCGAAACGTTCACCCATGCTTTTATTCTTTGTGTCGACGCTGTATTCTTTTGGGATGTTTTCAAACGGACGCTGAAAAAAGACTTTGAAGTGGAAGAGACAAACCTTCGCTACTTGCATTTTGCCGAACACCTCGATACCATTCAAGACATTTTAGTAGTTCTAGGTCTTTATAGTTTGTGGAAAACGCGTAAAGTGGATAATGAAGCAGGTGTCGCGAAGCCATCCTGGGTAAATTTTAAAAATATTGCCATTCAAGTAGGTCAGGGCATATTGGCACGCTGTGATGAAAATGATGAATGGAAAGACGTCGTAAAAAATCTCAGTCGTTCCCCTGATATTATATAATCGATGACAGCACCAGTCGATCTAGAAAGTATCATTGACACCTTCCTCTTTGAGATGAGCGTTGTGGTTTTGTAAATTTCTATTGTATAATGTAACGAGAATGAAACGCACTGCTTGTATGTAACGAAAAGGTAACGCATTGCATGTATATAATGTAACGCATTGCTTGTATATATTCAAACGGAAATGTAGAGCCCTACCTGTATATAGTGTAACGCTTTACTTGTATAGAATAATGTAAATTATATTTGTTTTAAACATGCTGTAAATAAATGTCTGGAAAAAAAAAAAACTGCCTTCATAGCTCTGTGGTTAGCGCGTCTGCCTGCTGATCAAAGGGTCAACGGTTCGAATCCCAGCCGGCGCCGGTCTTTTTTATTTATTTATCGACCCGCGGCGTAAGAGGTTAGATAGCCAGATAGATAGATAGATACATAGACGAAAAGTGCGTGAAGTATCCAAAGAATGCTATTCGCATTAATAATAAAAATAATAATAATAATCTTTATTGGCTCAGGAGAGCCGTGGCACCGCGGAAAGGCGACAGCCCGTACCAAGGAGGCCCGCGGTGCCACGTCTAGTGATGATGATTATGAGATGATATGTACAAGGGAGGACGACGACGAATAGATGACAGAGAGGTGCTGATGATGGGAAATAAAGCCCGCGGGTGAGGGTGCGGCCCGATGTTGAGGGCCGATGTTGCGGGCGATGTGGGCCCAGTGCTTGCCAGTGGGCTGCTCGCTGGGCCGGTCCCCCGTCCAGCTGGCAGAAATGTCCTGGCAAGCGCTCCAGGGTGGCGTCCGCAGGCCCCACCATCTGTTGGGGCTGGGAAAGCCCTGGCGGCCCGGAGGTGACGAAGACGCCATGCATGATGAAGACGACCCGCTAGGAGACATGCCTCCAAGGCTTCAGCGCTTTTTCATCCGTCTCATGAAGTACGACGGCGCGTTTTCGTTCGTCCCTGGCAAAGAACTGCTCCCGGCGGATATACTTTCTAGAGCGCCATCAGGAAGAACGGTGGTTGGCCAGAATGAAGATGACGACGTTGAGGTGCGTGCACTCTAAGTTCTGTCAATTCTGGTGAGTCGGAAGACACTGAATTGTTTGGTTTTTGCAACTCGGGATGACCTGGAGTTACACCGAATTCTGCAAGTGCTAGAGGCAGATGAGGAAATTGAGGGATCTTGATCAGAGATGAGGAAATTGAGGGATCTGAAGCGAATTCGCTTCAGAACCGACCATCATAAATAGAGTTTCTCCTCAAAGGCGCAAAGGAATGCTAACAAGGGTGCATGAGGGACACCTTGGCCTAGCCAAATGTAAAGAAAAGGCAAGAACATTGATGTTCTGGCCTAGAATGGCGACGGAGATTAACGAAATGATCGGTCGCTGCGAGACATGCAAATGTTATGCGCATCGTGCGCCCAATGAGCCTCTTATGATGCGACCGACACCCTGCAAGCCATTGGAACGTGGGAGAGTAGATCTTTGTCAGTATGCCGGAAAATCCTACCTTGTGGTTTACGACGCATACTCAAGCTTCCCAGAGGTTGAGCTTCTACCGGACACGACTGCAAGCACCGTGGTCAGCAAGCTCTCAAATATATTCGCGAAACACAGAATACCTATGGAAGTCAATTCGAACAACGGGCCACAGTTTGTGTCACGAGAGTTTAGAGCGTTCGCTTCCAAGTATGAGTTTGAGCACGTGACCTCAAGTCCAGGATTCCCGCAGTCCAACGGCCTGGCCGAAAAGGGAGTGCAAGTTGTGAAGCGACTTATAAAGAAAACAAACCATGCAAACGAAGACTTTTATTTGGGTTTGCTAAATTACAGGTCCTCGCCTGTGGAAGGAGGAAAGTCGCCTGGCGAGCTATTGATGGGTCGCCGGATTTGTTCCAGAATACCCGACTTTACAACTAGACTCAACGAAAGCGTCGTGAAACACAAACAAGAGGAAGGCAGGGGTCAATGGCTACCAGACCTCCAACCTAAAGACGCTGTCCGCGTGCGACACGACGACGGTTGGACTGCGAAAGTTCTGGTCGAGAACTCTGTCGCGCCGAAATCGTTCAAGATCATCACTCAAGACGGGCGCGAGTTCAGAAGAAATAGGCAGCATCTTCTCAAAACCTCCGTGACCTTCGATTCTCCTGGCAATCCAGAGGGTTACGCAGCTAGTAGCCAGAGCACTGAAGTACCCACTTCACCTGCGGTACCTGCGGCAACGCGGCAGAGTGCAGAGACAGCAGCACCCGCAAACTCGTGTGCCGCTGAACATCACGCAACGCCACCACAACAACGCCTTACCGGCATTCCTGTTCGCACCTCAGCACTGTTGAGACCCCGTCACTTGGGATATTCCAAAAACTTTAAGCAGATTCCCTTGAGTACGCCAGTTTGACATTCTCGCTCTTTCAGTAAAGAAAGGGGGTGTATCGGCCTATCGGGATATTCCGGCACGAGGTGCACGTACATAGACTAGTAGGAGAGGAAGATAAAGGTTACTCGTTCCGCTGCTCGCCATGATGGTCTCGTGTCCTCGTCCATGATACACGTGTTATAATTAGCGACTCTTAGTAAATTATCCGGCATATCGTGACAATAAAATCAGCTCAGTATATTATGTCCCGCTTGAATTATTACTTATAATGCGGGGGGACATAATATATTGGGCTAATGGTCACGATATGCCGGATAATTAACTGAGATTTTGTTAAAAATAAGCATGGTTTTAATTGTCCAATCTCGCAGTCAGTTTCATTACGCCATCACTGCCGTCGTGCATGCTGGGAACTGTAGTCTTTCTGCACGCCCGACAACTGCGCTAAGGGAGCGGAGCACGAGGCGGCACGAGCTGCCTCGTCACGTGGCGCCTGCCTCCTATGAACCACAGTTAAGCGCGAAACACATGTACGACGAAACCGTCCGATCCGACGTGAGGACTGCCGGGATGACCTTGGGGGAGAGGGTTTTCGTAGCACCGGAGAGCGTTGAAAACCCTCGCCTCCGACCGTCGTATTGCCTGATCGGACGGTTTCGTCGTACATGTGTTTCGCGCTTTATGGCGGCGTCACGGATGCGGGATCGAGGAACCTAACTCTGCCTTAGTGAAATCGGTCTATTAAATACTTGCTGAGTATCGTCAATAATCACAAAATTAATTAATTGTGGAAAGACTTAAAGCACGTGGGAAACGCGGAGGTACGCTGAGGTTACCACTCGTGCAACAGGCACAAGGTTGGCGGTGTGGAAACGCGGACGATAATAGAGCCTCATCCACGTTTACGTCATGTAGCCTAATTTCCTCGCTAAATTTAGCCGGGAAACGCTTCCCGCTAGTTGGAAACGCACGCGGCAATATGAACCCAAACCGGTCAGCACGTTTTATAATCTCTGAGTACCGTCGTTCGTCAAGTTTTACGTCAATAAAATTTATTTTCTCATTACCGCTCCTTTCTATCCGGCATATGGTCTCTCGTCTATGTCTATTCTATGAAATTGAGTACAATATTTCCATTCTAAACGCTAAACTAATCAATGATCCCATCCACATATCCTCTAGCCTTAACCATAACTGCAAAGTTGGCATAACGCATGTAGTACCCCCCCCCCCTTTTACAGTATTTTCTTCCCAAAAACCTCTTGTTATTTAAACCACCTTCCCCTTCAAAAGCGACAATAAAATACTTCGAGAATGTTGAAGGTTGCACAAGCTGATTGTTATTCTTGTTTTGAGTCGATATAAAAAAAATATATCATTGTGTTTGTAATCTTATATTACCATTCGCTTTGTAACGCTTCGGCCCTGAGGGAATAATCAATAAATAAATAAACAAAACAGCGATTTGTTTTCTCTCTTGACGTCAACGTTAAGGAGGAACATTTGCCAAGGCTCTGACTCCTTCTGAAATATGAAAAAAATGCCTAATACTTTTGCTGAACTTCAAAAAAAAAACAAAACTCAAAGCAAAAACAACAAATGAAAACGTAACGTGCATTAAAAAATGCACCTCACATTACCTGCATAATGGTCCTCGGCTTTATCGGAGAGATAAACGAACCGGTAATATTTTTGTTCAACTTTCAAAGGGTGATTCCACTGCCCTTTTTTATGTATATAGTATAATGCTCAACTCGCATCCTGCTTGCAGCTAGTTTCCTGTTTTCATGTGACAATCTCTCTTGTCGTATACTTATACTGCAGCCCGACTCCGTTTTTCTTTCATTCTGGCTATCATTGTAAACCTCGGTGCAGTGGACAACGTGCCAGAATGTAGCAAAAACAAACACCCCCTGGGGTAGTTGAGTGCACACTTGTACACGTTACTAAGAAAATAAGGAATTACATTTACAATTACACAAGGCTATATGTAACTAATTGCAGTTACAATTGCCCTTTCCCAAAAGTAAGTGACCGTAGCCACAAGAAGTAATCCGTTCATTTCGCGGCGTTACTTTCTACCTTACTGTCCTAGGATAAGGCACAAAACACAGAGTGTTAGGAAGCCACCAGACCTACTTTTGTGACCTTGAGCAACAGCTGGCTCTCGAAAATCTCGTCGAACATCTTGCCTGGTTTCTAAGTGACGATATCGTCCGCCGCTCTAAACACCCTTTCGATTGAGGCACTCACGAATGCCTGACGCACTGCTTGCGTGCATCTTAAGAAAAATGGGACATCCATCTGGCCTGGTGAAAGCGCAAACCTTCGTTGTTGCAGCCGGAGTCTGACGCTGTTAGAATCGCAAAGCAATAAAAATGGCAATACAAAAATTAAACTTCGAATAAAATCAATGTATGTGAATATATTATATAAAATATTTTGGCCAGCAAATATCGCCGAAGAATGGTCCAGGAAAATAGAGAGACACTGTAATTACGCATAGCAACTAAATTATAGATTATGTTTTTATGTCAATCTTCCATTAGCTCTGGACACATGTCGTGCCTTGGTTGAGACGTCGGTGAATAAGGGGATGGAGGTTTCTGAATATATACCCAGCAAGAACATCAGGGATTCCTCAAAAAACAGAAATATAATGTCAATTAAAACGGAAATGTAGACGCACGTATGCCGTGCCTACCGTTTCTTGATGGCGTCCAAAACGCATGTAGCACGGGTCAGCCGTACCAGAGCTCAAGTTCTTCAGCTAAATGCCAGGTGAAGCAACGGCAGCGCCCCCCCCCCCCCACACACACCACAGTGACAACAGTTCTTTTCTTTTTAAAGTACGAGCTATATAAGAGACCTACCTTATACTTGTCTAGAAGATGTAAGCAAGCACCTTCATCCTGAAGCCGATCATACAGGAGCTAGGGAGCGCGATTCTCACACCGTGGTACCACCATCGCTGGAAGTTGCCTTATATTGCCGACGACGTGTCCTGACATTGTGATAAAACACACAGGACATACAAAAAGGGTGACTAGGACATGGATGTAAGCCACATGAAGCTTTTAGGAGATAAAGTGAAAAGCAGCACAAGATGAAATTAACACTCGTATCTCCCAAAAATGATACGTGTTCCAATATCTTTTGAACAGCATGCCAGTTCACGTCACATTTTTTTTTCAGTCGATGTCTGTGTTGAGTTTTATTTAGAGGGAAAACAGAGTGTCCCCTCCTGTTGTGACATTGCGCAAACTGTTGTAGTCCTTGTAACCAAGGAGGGCATTCCTAATTGTCTCGAGCTTTTGGAAAACGCGCAGTCGACGATCGTTTTGTGTCCTCTCCGCGTCTTCTAAAGGAAAGGAGTGAAAAGGGACAAAAAGAAAAGGCGCGAAAAGATACTCTGCACCAACTCCTCTGTAAATTGAGACTTTTTTTTTAATTTTAAGTTAGTTTTTATTTTGTATCAGTGTGTTTTCTTTTTTGCCCTGAGCGAGCAAGCTGACAGAGATAGAATTTGCGGACAACCAAGCCACACAAAAAAAAGAGAAAAAAGGAAGATTCGAAATTAGGTTTCAGGTGACGCGAGAAAGGTTTTCAGCATCTGAAGAACGCCAGGCCTTCCGTTTTGTCATGTGCAGGTGACAGTGGTATTTCGAGAGTGCTTACTTTTACAACAAAAACAAAATATTTTTTTAGAAACGATTTTTTTGTTGTTGGTGTTTCTCTTGAATGAAAACGAAAAAGTAACGGATTACCATCATTCCCCAGGTAAACATGTAAGGGAATTACTTTCCAAATACTTTGTAAAATATATAAACATTTTCGTACAAAATTACTGATAAATGTAAGGGATTACAAGTAATTGTAACTATAAATAACCGTGGCCAAACGGACGTCATATTTTTAGATTTTGCAAAAGCATTCGATAAAGTGTCTCATCCTAAATTGTTGCTTAAAATTAAAGCCTTGTTTAACAACCCCATCATTACAAACTGGTTTTGCTCTTATCTTTCATCGAGAGTTCAATTCGTTGAGTTGGGAGGCTGTGTGTCTAGTCCCGCTCCAGTTGTTTCTGGAGTTCCGCAAGGTAGTGTGCTAGGACCGCTTTAATTTTTAATATTTATAGATGACATACGCTGTGGAATAATCAGTTCCAATTAAGCTGTTTGCGGATGATTGTATTTTGTACAATAAAATAGAAACTGAGCAAGATCACCTAAAACTGCAAAATGAACTCCTCAAAATCAAACATTGGTGCGACGAGTGGTAAATGGAGTTAAACCCTCGAAAATCAGTCGTTATGTCTTTAACAAGAAAAAAACACTTCTTAAATTATGATTACTTTATAGATGACACCAACCTGCCTCGTGTAGACGAAAATAAGTACTTAGGAGGGACCTTTACAAGCGACTTACGATGGAATACAGACACGGAAAAAGTGTCAAGAAAAGCTAACCAGGCACTATGGTACCTCAGAAGAAATCTTGCGAGCGCTTCGCCAGAAATAAAAACATTAGCTTACAAAACACTGGTGAGACCTGTCCTTGAATACGCAAAAGTAGTGTGGGATCCATATACAGTAGCTAACTCGTCCAAACTTGATAAAGTCCAGCGGCTTGCTTCCAGGTTTATCTTTAAGAAATATAATTGTAACCATTCCCCCTCCGAACTCTGTACACTTGCTGAACTTCCTTCTCTTGAATTAAGAACAAAGTGCGACCACCTGAAATTCATTTTTTGATCATTCATGGTCTAGTTAAGATAGACAAAAATAATTACATGGACGTACGCCTCAGTGAATGTACGAGACATCGTCATAGCATGCACATCAGGGAACCATCTGTCAAAAATGATTGTTTTAAATTTAGTTTCTTTCCTAGGGCAATAAAGGAATGGAACCAACTCCCGAATTCCGTCGTCACTATGACAAATGTCTGTGATTTTGTGAAAAATATAAAAAGTATAGTGCTTGATAATGTGCCGTGACTTTGTGTTTTGAATGCATTTCTTTTGCGTTTTTATTTCTCCGGGTGAATCACTTTTTTGAAGTGTCAGTGCATGATTGTTCTTTTGCATCTTGTGTGTATTACCACTCCTGTAAAGGCCTTGTAAAGGGCCGACAGTATCAATAAATAAATAAATAATAAATAAAAATTTCGTTTCTTGTAACAGATTACGTACAAGTCTGGTTGAGTGCAAAACAACAAAAGACTACTAAAAAAATTATACTTCTTTATTGTTCTCTTGCTTCCCCGTGTGCGTTCACAAGACACCTGGGTGGAAACATGTAATTATTTTATTAAATCAGGTAATCAAATTCATTTGAATTAAATCAGACTAATTCGATTTGAATCACTGTAGCTGGAAAATAATATTTTTTGCCACTAGATGCATTTTTAACTTGGCAGATTGATGGATCTATTCGTCCCATCACTGACAATAATGCGGAATAAGAAATTACTGTAAATTTGAAGTACAGTTTTATTATCAACTTTAACTTTTTTATTGGTGTAATCTTCCCCATATGCATACAAAAACAACTTTCTTTTTCTAGTTAGATAAAAAGCTTTATTTGATTTTTATTTCTCGTTCTGACTCAATTTCCGAGGGACATCACTTTTGTTTCTAGTTTTTGTTGCCTTCTTTTGTGTTCTGATTTTGTTGCATGGAGGACCTTACATAGCTGACGAACGAAGTGGGAGCTAGAAATCGAGCCCAACGCTCTGATTTCCTCAAAATAGCACCTCTTTTTTGCTCGTGTTCACCCTTATATAAATATTTCTTGCTTGAGAATTATTTGAGTAAAATAAAAAAAGTTAAATGCACATAAAAAGCATAGACGAACGACAAACGGTGAATAAAAATATTTCCAGGATTCTTCTCCAGGAATCGTTCATACAAATCATCATAGTCTGGTTTAAATCACAATTTAAGTCATATTGATTTTATTCCCCACCCTGCAAACACACACACACACATAGAGATACGCTGTCGAAACTGTTAAAAGTTCAAGTTCAAGTTTAATTACTCTCAAGAACATCTGTATGATACATAACATGAGAAGGTAGAATAGTTAAATAATTATCAGAGTGAAGATTAAATGTTTTGGTGGCAGCACTATGTAGGTAGTTCAAAGTAAGCATGTAAAAAACGAGAGGCACGGGAGCACAAGTGGTCACTCTACTAAAACATTTTGCACTTAGAACGAAATAAAAGTGGGTCCTTAACAGTTACGATGTTTTCAGGAAGTGAGTTCCAGTCTTTGGTGCCCAGAGAAAGCGGAGAAAATTTCTGTTGATTAGTCCGTGATTGTAATAGTTCAATTTTGAGTACATGATCACACCGTTGAGATATGTATGAAGGAGGATGACAGTATATGGAGTTTAGGTGTGGCAGGTTGTAGTACATGTTATGAAAGAAGCACAGCCGAGATAGTTTCCTGCGTGTTGACAAAGGCGGAAGATTAGATTCTGGCTTGAGTGTAAAACACTCGTCATGGGTGAGTATTTGTGATGCAAAAATCGAGCCGCTTTATTTTGTAAGGACTTTAGACTGTTGACTGAGTAGCTTTAACGAGGGCTCATATGATACTTTTATATTCTAATCGTGAGCGGACGAGTGTTTTATTTCCTATGAGTTTAGTCTGGTAAGAGGCTTGGTGCAAATTTCTTCTTTAAAAGCCCAGATTTCGTGCTGCCTTTTTTAGTACGGTTTTGTTGTGCTAATTCCAGGTTAGGTCTTCGGTAATCGTTATTCCTATATATTTGTAAGAAAGCATCTGTTCTATGCTGGTTGAGTTCTGGGTATACTTTGCCTTGTGGAGAGTAGTTTCGGGGTTAAACGTAATTACTTTGTTTTTGAAGCAATAATGTTCATTTTCCATGTTTTGCACCAATGAGAAACGTGATCAAGATCCTGATTGCAGCGGAGGCAAATCGTCACAATTTATAATAGGACGGAAAATGACGCAGTCATCCGCGAACAGACGTATAGATGAAGTCACAGAACGTAGCAAGTCGTTTATATATATTATGAAGAGTAAGGAGCCTGGAACACTACCCTGAGCGACCCCTGATTGAACTGGTAGAGGTGAAGAGTTAAAGCCGTTAGTATGTACAGATTGCTCACGATTCAGGAGATATGAGGCAATCCATTTGATTACTTTTTCTTCAGTATTAAGCTGCGAGAGTTTCTGAAGTAAACGCTGGTGAGGTACTGTATTGAACGCCTCAGCGAATTCTACGAAAATGGCATCAGTAGCAATTGACGCGTTGAAATTTTCGTGGAGGTCAGAGACAAAGCCAAAAAGTTTAGATTCGCAGGACAGGTTTTTGTGACAGAAACCATGTTGACTTGAATGTAGGTGGTTCTTTTGAACAAAGTCGTTAATTATTTGAGAGTAAATAGACGTGCTCCATACGTTTACAAAATATGCTGGTAAGTGGTACTGACCTGCAGTTTGATGCAAGATTTATGGCTACCAGATTTAAAGATTGGAATAATGTTAGTAATTTTCCAATCATGTGGAATGCCTGATGTTATAATCGAAGACTGGACCAAGCGTAGTATTACCGAAATAATATATGTGGTGATGGGTACAAAACCGGGTGAAATACCGTCACTACCTGGGGCTGAGTTATGGAGTAAACGGTCAATAGCGGTAGCTACCCCAGAGGGAGTAAAGTCAATATCTTCCATTGTATTCACGGAGCTAGAGAGTGAAGGAAGATTAAATGTTTTGGTGTGTAAAGACTGAACAAAAAGACGCTCGGAGAGGCGTTCAACTGGGAAAATGATGACTATCTATTTATGTAGCTGTACGATTGAGTTCCAATCCGTCATTTTCAAAAACTCGCCGGTGCAGGAGGTCCTGGTATGAAATACGCAGAAGCATGTGCTAAAACAACGCGGGCGCTCCTTCGGCCAAGGAAGCCTGGAAGGTCAAGAGTGCGTGATCAGCTCCTTCCACAAAGTCCTCCCCCTTTCAACTTTAGCAGAGCTCGTGGTATAAATGAGGTGAGGTGGGAATAGCCGCAATCGTTTCAATCATTTTTATTTACGGCCTTGAAGCCAACGCAGCACCAGACAAAAAGCTGCCAGAGGCAGCTTGACGTGGTCTGTAGGACCCTCCTCAAGATTGACAGCAGAAAAATCATTGAACCAAAAAATGCAAACTATATAAAAAAGAATACGCTGAATAATTGAATAATAAATAATTAAATAATAAAGAATCGCATAGTTTCAACTTCTAACAGAATTATACAAAGAAAAAAATCCCAAACTCACAACTTCGACAAAATAAGTATCTACATATACATATACTATGTAAAAATTTCTCAAAACAAAATTTGGATAAACAATTTCCAACATCAATATACTAAACTTTCGCAAACAAATCTAAAAGTAGGGGTACAAAAAATGTGTACCCCTTTTTTCAGCCTATTGGAAACACAGTCACAAAGATTCATAAGTAGTGACTTTCTTTCTATATTATAAATATCAATGTTATTAATAAAACAATTATTGAGTATAATGAAATTCAACGCGATGTGTAGTTGACTGGTAAGCCCAGTCAGTACTAGCTCGATCGTAGTAATATCCATGTTTTTGCTCCTGTCCAGCGTTCGCTCTGCTAAAGTGAAAAGTGTGGAGGGCATTGTTGGAAGAAGTGGTCTTGCACCCTTCACCTGCAACATGTTGTTTGCGAACAAGCCCGCGTTTGCCAACACCAGGTGTGGACGCTGCACGTGCGCAGAAACCAGGTTCCCATAAGGTGAAGCGTTTGCGCATGTGCAGTGCTGCCAGCAGCTCCACCACAGTGACGCGACGCCATAGAGTTCGATTGAGTAGCAGTGACCTAACTTGAGCCCCCCAAAGTCCCTTTAGTAGTTATTGCAAATTGTGTTTTTTCCCCAGCCTTTTTTTTTTAAGATTTTTTTCTCTATTTTTTTTAATGGTGCGTATTGTTCCACCCTGAGAATTCTCAAACCCTGTTTTCTGCCAGGTGGTGTCACTTATCTTGAAAATGGTGTAGTGTTTGACAACCGGAAATCATGTTGGGCAACAAATTCCTTCGAAGATTGAAAGCTGTTTTTGACATAATTTTTCGAAAATGCTAAAAGAAATGTAATAATGATTGAGTAAAATATATCTTTTATCAATTGTTTCGCCAGGTTTCTCCAACTTAATAAAATACCAGAAAACGAATATGAAATAGAGCGTCATAAGTTGGGTATCTGAAATAAGTACAAGTTTGTGACTAGACACATTTTTTTGGCATTCATCTCTACACCCAGCTAGCAACTTAGCTGACACAGCTCCCCAAATCTTATCACATTGTGTATCTGTTTGTAACATCGATGTTTTTGGCTTGTTCATTTCCACCGCAAAACAGATATAGCATCATGTGTCTCACGCCACGCGCAGGCGTCTCTTTCGCATGATGTTGTGTTCACACCAAAGGAAAAGAACCTAAGATCTTCTATAAGCAGAGTCAAACAGCGGAGCTATCCGGAAGAAATGGGTTGGAAACATAAAAACGTTGTTTGGATCAATATAGTGCGACAGAAATTTATTTTTAAAATGCTAACTTCGGCGAGCCATTCTTTGACTTCGCTGTGTCGTTAACGTTCGGAGGCGATCTACACGACCCGCATTCACCAAGAGGTCCAGACGGTCTGTCAAAGCCATGTCGCATGTCTAACACGAACCATCATCGTTAGGTACTTGAAGTAAGTAGCCTCTTGAACGTGCTCTTTAAAGAGATCGGGAGAACGTACTACAGGAAAAAAAAGTCACCAACCTTGCGAGACGTTCTGTCTAGCTACACTGCAAATCCCTCGTGATGTCTAAATGTTAATGATGTTATAAAAGATTCATGCCATGAGCGTTTGTAAAGGTTGTTTTGACTCAGTGCGGGGGTGCACACGGGAATGGCAACTTTACGGAGGCCTAAATATCAATTCGAAAAGTTCCCGAGGAATAAAACAGAGTTTATAGAAATAACGAACTTTTAATTCGGTATGCGCTATGGGATTTAGGCAATTGCCATCCTCGGGAATACTATACGTTCCCTCAATGTGTTTGGCGAAAATTCAAGATTTTCTAAAGGTTGCTCACAGGATCCAATACAAACAACTATGTCAAACCTAAGAATAAAAAGCATACAATCGTGATGTTCTAATTAGAATAAATTAACATCATATTATTGTCGTCTGTAATTCCTTCGAGGGTTATTACACTTTATGCAGTTGTTACGCTGAAATAAATTTCTTAACAGAGTTTTGTTGAGAATCGACGAAAGAGGGCGCAAAGAGTGAATGTCCCAGTATGTTTGCGATAAAGAACTGCTGACAGAAGAAAGTGCCTCAAGCTACGAAGATTGAACCAGGATTATGACAAAAAACTTCCACAGAAAGCAGGTACTCTCCTCATGGCTGAGCTTACCTCGCTCAACAGGCTTCATCCACTACATCTAATTCCCTACATCGTCCCCCTCACCCCCACCTGTCTTACCAGATTATTTTAATCAAAAATCGATGATGCAATCACTTTCTGCTCAATAAACGTATTTACTACTACTGATACCACTACTACTTCTACTACTACTGTCTGGAGAATGAAGCATGTACAGATAGTAGGTAGTACATTGTCTCAAATTCAAAGACGCATTTTCAGCGTATAGGAAACAACAAAGATACCTTTCTGTCAAAAGAAATAAAGAAAAACAGCCTAACGACGCCAGACAGCCGGTGTTAGGCAACAACAGGAGAAACAACACAACAAACATTAAAATATTTAATCTTGCTATACTTATATACGTAAAACACGGCGACCTTACGTAGAAATTATTTAATTACATTAAGTTCTGTATTATAATGATTTCGCACAAATCGGGTCACGTTAGTGTTTAACCATCAGAATGTATGACGCTTATACTAGAATATATTTAATGATATTGGCCCTTCATTTTATGTTAGCGATCAGTAGAAATAATTTGTACGACGACGCAGCACCAGCCGTTTTTCATAGACCGGGATGCACCGCTTTAACACGTATTAATTCGTTCTGTGATGTAGTACTGGTTTCTGATTGATCGTTTTCTCTGCTGTTCATTATAGAATATGTCATGCGACTAAATAAAGTAATCATACACCTTAGTATGGACCCAAACAAAATCATGCATATTTTCATTGTAGGTATGCCGCTTCAAAGCTGGTAAAGTACAGAGGCCAGATTCACGAAGCGAACTTACGAACAAAAAAGTACTTACGACAAAACCTGAGAAGAAATCCGAATTCACGAAACGAAATGTTCGTAACTTTTGCGTGGTTTACGAACGAATCCTACGACAGCTCCGAAGCTGTCTTACGCACTTCTTACGATCAAATCAGCATGGCCGACAGCGTCGCTCAGTCACTTGGCCGCGACGACCAACGGACGTTTATTTTCTACGTGCTCTTCTCACGCGTCCCGACTTCAAGCAGCAAGAGAAAAGTAAAAGTACTTGAAACAGACCACGACGAACAAGAACGCTGGATCCACAAACACCCGGGAAAAGCTCCAACGACCACGACTCCGACCAACCGAGCTCGCAGATAGGCCTAGCAGGCACTCCGTCTCGGTACAGCGGTGCTCCGGCGGTCCTTGGCCAAGACAGTCTGCCCACGACCGGCTGGCGTGCTGAATGGAATATGCCCGCGCGACCCTTGTGAACCCTTCCCGTATTATAGTTTGATCGCTGACCTCAATTTTAGATTAAGAGGTCAATCTCTTCCTCTTGTCATCTCCTTGTTTTCCGAGGCAGCGGTGACGAACGCTGTCGTCGAAAAGGGACTCTCATCGATTCTATCTCCTTGTTTTGTGTGATATAGAGCTCAAATAAACGCCGCATGGATTACCTTCGCAACACGGTATGTACACTTTGTTATTAGTATGCCATTTTTATTCTGACACGACTGCACCTCACTGTCGATCGCTATAACAGTTCGTGGGTCGCAATGCCGGTCCAACCGTTCTTTGCCGAGTGTCACGTCAGTATCGAGTTGCAATCGTAAAGGATCGGTCTCGAAGCGCTTACCAATTCGCGGGCCAACAGCGCGAATCCAGCACTTCGATCAAACGCGCGCGTCTGCTCCGAGTGTGAACAGGTATTACGTGGCTCTTGCTGACACTCTCGTAGTTCAAACGTATCTTTTTTAACGTCGGCTCGCTCTGCATCTCCGAGGCCGCGAAAAACGCCGCGGCAATTTGTTTCCATCTACGTCGCTTTGCAAACGACTGACACGGGCCGTCTTTTACCAACGATGACAGTTGTGTTGACTTCGTAGCGATCGAGTTCGTAGCAGTCAACGGAGGCGGTTACGCATCCCGGCCTCGGCATTCGGGCGTGTTTAAATCGTGTTAGCGTCGACATATCACTGCACGGACACGAACCCCAGACAAGCGGTGGCAGAAAGGCCGCCTGTGTTTGTTGTTAAAAATCCACGTGCTCCGAACGGCTCCGAACCATGCCGAGCTCTCCGATTGGTTGTTCGTGCTGCCAAACACGCCGTCGCCATAGCAACAGCACCGGTATGTTCTAGTTTTTTCGTACGAGAACGTCGCTTTCCTCCTCTCACTTAAGAACGCGTTTGTGAATACCGATTTCTCCTCTTCTTACGATGTTCTTAACTTACGAACTTCTTAGCTAAGTTGTCGTAAACTAAGAAGCTCTTCGTGAATCTGAGGCCAGATTCATAAAAAACCTCTTACCTACGACAACTTAGCTACGAAGTTCGTAAAGTTACGATCATCGTAAGATGAGGCGAAAACGGTATTCACAAACGCGTTCTTAAGTGAGAGGAGGAAAGTTACGACCTCCTAGAGAAAAACGACGACTTCCGGTGCTGTTGCTATGGCGACGGCGTCTTCGGCAACACGAACAACCAATCGGAGAGCACGGCATAGTTCGGAGCACGTGGATTTTTAATAACAAACACAGGCTAACTACTCGTTGATAGTCAGCTCGGTGTATGTCCTGTCCTGCATAGAGATCATACATACTAAGTCTAGAGGAAAAGGTCCGCCATTTTCCCATGCATTCTGGCTGCCGCAAGCGGCGGAGCATGCAGGCAGACCTTCGGGGTCCCACATATGGTAACCAACTGCCTTCGATTGGCTGTGTTCCGAGATTTTGAGGGCGCGAATGAAAAAAACGTCTGACTCGGCGTTTGTACAAAACGGTTCTGCGGTTTTATTATACGTCTGAAGGCGACTGCGCATGGAGGAAAGAAACCTGACCCTCGGGCCCGGCCGGCACGCCGCGCTGTTTACTCGAACGCGCGCCGGAGAACCAGAGATGGAGCGCGCTAGGTGCCTCGACGTCTCAGATAAAATATATGGCGGAGGCGGGCAGAGGCCGCAACAATATCATCAGAGCAGTTTCATGAACTTTAACAATCCACGAACTTACCGGTGGAAAGATATTCGCGTTCCTTTCGAAGCTTTCTTTTTGCATAGCGCGCAGACGTACGGCCTCTCGTCAACACTAAACTAATGTAACGTTGACTAAACCAGATAACCGACTTCGCTGGCCGCTAACGTTGCTGGCCGCGTCCCAGGAATATGAAACCGCGCAACTACCTGATTTCCGAGATTTCGACAGAAGGAAAGTTAATGCAGCGTAATGAGTATACTTATTTTTATAAACCTTAGAATAGCTCAGAGTTTAGTTTCCAAAGTTAAATTATCACTGTCTATTTTGCTGGGAGTTTTCCGTCTTGGCGATTACCATTGCGACTGTCGTCCTTCAGCTGGTAACATTGGTTTCTTTCTCTCGTTCTCTTTCGCGATCTTTCACTCGGGCCCCCGGATGTCAGCGCACAGGATTTGCCACTCCTCCTCACCCACCTTTACCCCCCTGCTGTCCTGTCTATGTGCAAATGTTTAGTGTTCAAGCTGTTTCTCATAAACACGGATGGCCTTTCCACCACCACTTGTCTGGGGTTCGTGCCCGTGCAGTGATAAATCGACGCTAACACGATTTAAACGCTTCGTTGACTGCTACGAACTCGAACGCTACGAAGTCAACACAACTGTCATCGTCGGTAAAAGCTCCGTGCCAGTCGTTTGCAAAGCGACGTAGAGAGAAACAAACCGCCACGGCGTTTTTTGCGGCCTCGGAAATGCAGGACCGAGCCGACGTTAAAAAAGATACGTTTGAACTACGAGAGTGTCAGCAAGAGTCGCGCAAATACCTGTTCACACTGGGAACGGACGCGCGCGTTTGATCGAAGTGCTGGATTACCTCTATTAGACCGCGCCTTGGTAAGCGCTTTGGGGCCGATCTTATACGATTGCAACTCGATACTGACGTGACACTCGGCAAATTAAGGTTGGACCGTCATCGCGTAGCTCGACAGTGACGTAGCGTCGTGTCAGAATAGAAATGGCATACTAATAACAAAGTGTACATACCGTGTTACGAAGGTAATCCACACGGCGTTTATTTGAGCTCTATATCACACAAAACAAGATAGAATCGATGAGAGTCCCTTTCCGACGACAGCGTTCGTCACCGCTGCCTCGGAAAACAAGGAGATGACATGGGGAAGAGATTGACCTCTGAAATTTAGTTCAGCGGTCAAACTATTCATACGGGAAGGGTCCACAAGGGTCGCGCGGGCATATTCCATTCAGCAATCCAGCCGGTCGTGGGCAGACGGTCTTAGCCAAGGACCGTCGGAGCGGTCGGAGTGCCTGCTAGGCCTATTCTGTCGAGCTCGCTTGGTCGGTGGGATCGTTGCCTTTGTTGCTTTTCCCGGGTGTCTGTGGATCCAGCGTTGACGTTCGTCGTGGTCGGTTTCAAGGACTTCTTCCTTTTTTCTTGCTGCTTGAAGTCGGGACGCGCGAGAAGAGCATGTAGAAAAATAAATGTCCTTTGGTCGTCGCGACCAAGTAACTGTGCGATGCTGTCGGCCATGTTGATTTGATCGTAAAAGTGCGTAAGACAGCTTCGGAGCTGTCGTAGGATTTTGTCGTAACCTGCGCAAAAGTTACGACAATTTCGTTTCGAGAATACGGATTTTCTCTCAAATATGTCGTACGCACGTTTTTCGTCGTAAGTTCGCTTTTGAGAATCCGGCCTCTGGCCTCTGACCCTTTTCACGTATCCTTGGTGCCGTGTCTTATGCTGAAAAGCTTCATGACAGTGCTGTGGAGGGGCTTAAGAGGCTAAATCTCCTTCCTCTCCTCCCCCCCCCGCAAAGTCTGTTTTCGGGTGACGGTTCTCATTTTGAAATGTGATGTAGTTGGGTTGAGCGACAAAATATTAATTTACTTATTTAAGTATAACCACAATAAAAAAAGTAATGTCGGGAAAAAAATAGAGTGAGCACCACAAACCACTTGAATTCTACGCGCCTTCGAAGTGGCAAATAAATGGGTTTTTCCCCCAACCTGCAGCTGCGTCAAAATTCTACATGGGTGCCGTCACCAAAAAACGATATATAGAATATATACGTGCGTTCACCCCTCCCGCCCTCCTTCCTCCTTCCCCCTTCTCTGGCCTAAACTAAAGCAGCTAGGTTGTTTTATTTCTAGACTCTCAAAATGCTGTTACCGCAATGTTTTTTCTTTGAAAGTGACTAAGATGCTTGTGCAACAACTGCGAAATAGAGTTATTAAGGGTATATACGAAGACCTTAGTATAATCTTTTGCGGGGTTCCCAGCCACATGGGTAGTAAAGGTAATGAGGAAGCAGACAGACTCGCTGAATGCTGAGGTAATCTTTTCCCACCTCACGCCTGTTTGCCGTACCAAGACATCAGACCTCTAAGAAAGTCATCATGACTTCTTCGCTTATGGCAGTCTGAGTAGAATCTTGAATGCTACAGTAAACATCATATCACAAAACCGGCCCTTGGGCTCCGGGAGAGCTCTTCCTTGAAGAACCGATTCCATGAAGTATTGTTGTGTCGTCTTTGCATCGTTCACTCTTATATATCACGGCAGCAACGTCCGCGACATGTCGTACAAAATAAAATACGAGGGTTTTGTCGTTCCGCTCAACGCTGAAAAACGACACGAGTACCATCGACTATAAGAGCAACAGCCGGTCCTGAAGCCATCAGTGGACACGGCAGCAACGCCCGCAACATGTCGTCTAACAACTTCCCTGTTGTAATGCAGATTAGTAAGAAGCGTTTTTTTTCGAATTCAAGAGCAATCACGTTTGTCTTGTAGTGCTGCCGTGTCCCGGCTTGTTGTTATGTATTGTTGCCGACTGTGCTTCTTCCGTACGCTGTGTCTTACTGCTGTTAGATGGTGACGTTAAACTTACCCTGGCCCAATGTCAGAAGTTCACGCAATACATTTCGCTGACGTGCTGAAGCTTCTCCAAGATCTTTCCACGAGCTCAGTCAAGATAAAAGAACGTCAATGTAGCCTGATTCGAACGGTTAACGAAATCAAGGCTAACCAAACGCAACTCACAAGTACAATTGAAGTAATTGGCCAAAAAATTGATTCCGTTGAGTTGGTGACCACTGATATGCGGAAAGAACTCGCTGACACACGGAAGGTAATCAAAACTGTGTAAGAAGACAATGCGGCTTTGCAAAGTCGTTTAGATGACTTCGAACATAGATTGAGGCGCGAGAACCTAATTTTTCACGCGGAAACAGGGGATTCAAAGTCGGAGACGTGGCCACATACAGGAAATAAAATTGTTGAAATACTATTCCGCTCGGTTGACCCTCAAATAACTCCCGAGAGCATCGATCGTGCACATAGGTTAGGAAATTTCTCGGACGGCCGATGCAAACCAGTTATTGTGAAGTTCGCGTCGTACAAAATAAAGGACAAGGTTTTATCGTTCCGCTCAAAGCTGAAAAACGCTGGAACTACAGTGAACGAGGATTTCTGTCTAGCGACACGACAGGCAAAAAAGAAACTTCTTCAATTCGGAACATCTCAAAACGCAACTTTCAAACTCCGGTACTACAAACGTTTTATTGGCCAAACATGCTACCTTTATGATTCGCTTACTGATAGTGTCCGACGAGCAGACCAGCACAACGGCGGTTTGCCTGCCCCTCTATCGTCGGTAATGACCAAACCGGAAACGACAGGCTTGCAGCACCTACGTTGTAGCACGTTGCAAGGGGATGTGGCACTATTCAAACATCGCCATCTGCCCAACTGTCGATTCATTTCGCGAATATTAGGAGTGTTATCAATAAACCGGACGACCTTTGTTCAATAATTGACTCGTCAAATGCTAGCATCGTTGTTTTGGGGGAAACGTGGCTGACCTGTAGGATTTGCAACAGTGAACTTTTGCACTGTCAAAAGAAGTGTAATATTTACCGGCAAGATAGAGATTGTAAAAGTGGCGACAATGTTATGATCGCTGTGGCTGATCATATTTCATAACTTTTTGGTAAACGGTGTGACGAAGCTAGAGATAGTGTGGGTTTGCATTTGTTTGAATCATCGCAAATACATTTTGGATGTTTGCTAGCGTCCTCCTTCAAAAAGTTCTACGTTTCCTTCCGACCTTCATGACGTCGTCAGCGCAGTCACAGTCCGTTTCCCTGACGTTCCGGTTTCACTGTTTAATTACCAAAACATTACGTGGTCAAACAACATACAAGCATATGTACGTTTTCCGCGGAATCCAATGACTTTTTTAAATTTGTGCGCGGATTTTAACTTCACTCAGGTTGTTACGCAGTCGACACGCATTACTAGTCCTTCGGCCACGGTGCTGGACCTAGTGCTGACGACGTCATGCGAGCTTATATCGTCTCTCACGTACCTGCCTGGTCTCAGTGATCATTCACTGCTCCATTTTGTTCTTAATGTTCAAGAGCGTCGCTCTCCAGTGCAAATCAAACGGATATTTGACTATGCTAGAGCTGATTTTGGAGCCATTAATCATGAATTGAGTATATTTTTTAGGTGACTGTGTAATTTTTCCGAGTGTTCTGTTGAAGTTAACTGGATGTTATTTAAAGAAAAGGTTGCTTTTCTTATGAATATTTTTGTTCCTGTACGGACAATACGTAACTACAGTCACTCCTCATGGTTCAACTGGACGCTCAGGAGACTCTCAAATAGAAAGAAAAGAATGTTTCGAGCACCAAAGTTATCCGCGTTTCCCAACTTAGAGCACCGTTGGGCAGCATATTATTCTGCTGCAGCAATATATAAAACGTCTATTGCTGAGGCCAAATTCAGTTTTTTCGAATGCACCCCACCCACCATGTTGCGCAACAACCCTCGGCAATTTTGGAACATTGTAAACCCTTCTGAGAGACCTGACGTAGTGCTAAGCAACGATGATGGTGAAATCGTAGCGGCGAATGAGTGTGCATCTGTGCTAAACGAATCATTCGCGAAGTCATTTTCGAATTTAACCAATTCTTCCTCTCCGCGTGTTCCTCAACACAATCTTTGTGCTACGAATTCTATTGATATGGAATGTGCCGATGTCGTGAATATCATCGCCAACCTTAAGCTATCGTCATCGTGTGGAATTGATAATGTTAATTCGAAGTTTCTAAAAAAACTCTACTATGTATTCCTCTGTTATTCTAACAAAACTATTTCATCAATCACTCGAGCTCGGTATCTTTCCAGAAGACTGGAAGGTGGGGAAAGTTATTCTTATTTGCAAAGGTCGGAACAAATCCAGCTCCAAGTAATTTTTTCCCAATTTCCTTAACAAATGTCCCTTGCAAAATTCTAGAACATATAATCTATTCTCATCTCGTTAATTTTCTTAGTTTCATACATTATTTTTTCCTGCTCAACATGTCTTCAGGTAACTATTCTCATGAGAAAACCCAGCTATTAACATTTACGCATAACCTTCATGCATCCCTTGATCGTTCATTTCCGGTTGACTGCATCTTTTTAGATTTCTCTAAAGCATTTGATAAGGTTTCACACATGCTCCTATTGTACAAACTCAGTACTCTCGACATTGACTCTCGTGTTTTGACTTGGATCAACTCGTTTTTAACTAACCGTTCTCAATTTGTTCACGTTAATGGCACTAACTCACACCCCTCTCCTGTGACTTCTGGTGTCCCCCAAGGTTCAGTACTTGGCCCTCTTTTGTTTTTAATATATATTAATGACCTCCCTTCGCATATATCATCCTCAGTTGGTATCTTCGCAGACGACTGTGTCATTTATTTTGAAGTAACTAACGATTCGGATGTTCTTTCACTCCAATCTGACCTTGACAGTGTTTCACGTTGGTGTGAGCAATGGCAAATGGAATTCAATATTAGCAAGTGGAAAACCATGAGAGTATCCCGTTAAAATAACACCTGTCTCTCGTGCCATATAAAAACTGCCGCACTGGAATCTGTTTCTTCATATAAATATATTGGTGTTCATATCGCTAACAACCTCTCACGGAACATTCACATTGAATATATAATTAAAAATGCTAACCGTATGTTTGGCTTCCTGAAAAGAAACTTCTCACTAGCCCCACTGTCCTTAAAACTACTTATGTACAACACATTTGTCCGCAGTAAACTTGAGTATTCTACCGCTACCTGGGACCCCGGCGCAACGCTTGCATTATCATTAGAAGCTGCTCAAAACCGTTCTGTTTGATTTATACTACCTAACTATCGTCGCACATACAGTGTAACAGCAATGAAAACCACCCTAAACTTGCCTGACCTCTCCCTCCGTAGAAAAATATCTCGCTTGTGTTTATTTCATAAGATCTACCACCATAATCAAAGCCTCCGTCAGCACATATTAACACAACCATCTTACGCCTCATCGCGTGTTGATCATCAAAATAAAGTTGGCATCCCCTACTGTCGTACCTCACACTTTTATCAATATTTCGTACCCGTGATATCGCTGGACTGGAATCGCCTTCCAGCACCTATTGCCAGCATAGCCGATAGCGCCGTATTCAAAGCTGCACTTAGAGAATATCTTTGGGGGTTTGGTTAAAATTTGTTTCGATTAAGGATGTTCTGTTTGGATTTTATGCTTATATGCCTAATAACTGTATATACTTGTGTGCAATTGGGTGTGTATGTCCGCTCCTATCTATAATGCCTTCGGGCCCTGAGGGAATAAATAAATAAATGAAAAGTATCTTCTTTGTGGGTAGGACCCACCGGTTTGTGAACACTGTGAGTGTGTTCTTAGCGTCCTACATATTATATGGCTGTGTTCAAGTTTTGACAATGAACGTCGTACTCATTTTCTTGAATTGTTTCTTTCCCGATTCCCATACCACCCTGCTCTTTTACTGGTAAAATACGAGGGGCGTTCATAAAGTTCGTATCATTGTCACGAATGAATAGATATTGAGCAATCAAACTCGAGTAGGAGTTGAGAATTTTTCTACATGTTCGCCACCAAACGTTACCCGCTTTTGCAAGCGATGGACCACATGCCGGAGGCTATTGTTTTAGAACTCCCCGTTTTGAGTGTTCAGGAATTGCTCCACTTCAGCAATCACTTGGTCGCCGTCCTTGAAATGCTTTCCTCTTGTTTGGCCACACTGGAAGCGTCTGTGCCATTTAACCAAAGTGTCATAAAGTGGGGCGTTGTCCCCGAACAACGCTCCCAGACCGGAATGATTATCCTTGGCAGTGCTTCCCTTAAAATGAACAAAAAATAAATAAAACGGATCACTGGATGTGCTTGGCACCGACGGGTGGTGCCATTTTGGTTTCGGCTCCCTAGCGGCGTTCCGCGCTACTATAGCACGCGATGTGCACACTGTTCGGAAACTATAGAGGGACGAGCGCCCATAATAATGCCTGTTTTGTTACGCTTTTTAAAAATTTTTGTTGTGTTAATATGAACTTTATGAACGCCCCTCGTATATCCCCTCATCCCGTTCGAATTTTTATTAGTAGCACTGACTTTATACACCAGATCAAATCTTACATAGCTCATAAAATGAACATTTAATAACACATTAAAACTAAATGCTTAATTATTTTTTTTTAGCAGGATGGTTTAAATAGTTGTTGCACTATAAAGCCCTCAAGCAACAACAACCCTCCACCATTTTTCGGGAAAATATTCCTGGCTACGCCACTGCTTGTGAGTATCAGGCGATTTACTGTGAGAGCAAGGTTCAGTGAAGCTTTGGACGCCAAAAATAAGACAGGACATTTCGATATATTCAGAATAAAAACAAATGTCGGTGTTAAAACGAAACGTAGCAACTGTAGAAGAGTTGAAGACGGGGCTAGTTGGTGGATATTGATTCTGGTTTAAAAAGCGCTCGTCTGTCGTGTTTGTTCTCTACTTTGTCCTGGTCTTTTGTGCGTGTTTTTTAAACAGAATGAAACGTAGCAACGACGCTTTTAATTCAAACAACTGCTAGTATTCAAATGAATAATTTTTAAGATTTAAGTTCATGCTCATTACGCCACTAACAATAATGGCGACACTTACGCAAAAATAAAAGTAAGCTACGCTAGTTAATTCGAGCTCGTTGCTATAATGAGCACTTTAAAACGAAAGAATAAAAATATAAAAAACGTTCACGGACGACCACACTCTTTCAAAGAGTGTGGTTGTCCATGTACGTCTCTTCTGTTTTATTCTTTCGTTTTTAAGTAAGATACACTGCGACGCTGGGAGCAGTTCTGGTGCTTGTTGGCATTTGTCATTACATGTGCATTTATGTTTTTATTAAGCACGCGCATTAAGCGCATATTTGGGCACCATTTATAGTTTTCCAACGGTTATCACTGAGGCAAAAAAATGCCGAGTCATGGGCTGTGGACGCATGCGCGGCTCCTGGTATTTTGCTAAGAGTCATTAAGCACGCTCCTAATGCGTACCACAGCAAGCAACGATGGCAGCGCGTAGGAAGCGATTATTGAAATGGTCCATCTATAGACTTGGCCCTTTAAACATCGGGGTGCGTTCCTTTAGTCACTCCATTGCGATGTACGCTCCCGTGATTTGCATCCGTGCAGCACTGGCTAAATCTACCCCTCCACAGCGTCAACCAGTGTCACTATTTTTATATAAAAATCAACCTCAAGCCCCGGTAAGCAGAAACACACAGGAAAAAGAAAAAGTTATACTCATTTTTATTCAAAAAACCGTATCCGGTTTCTCTCGAAACATTACTAGTTTCCCCCTTTATGTGGATAATTAATTTATAGGTAGATGCATTTTAGCTTAGATATATGTTACTTACACATCCAAACGTATACGTTTTAAACGCCAAAAGCATCACTTCTTCCTCGGACATCCAAATCTTGTAAGCACTACTTCGCGCGGCGTATGAACAATGCGCAAAACGTCCTTTTGGTCTGGTGACAACGAGTATAGAGTTACATGGTTCGATTAACTGAAGAGGCGTGCATTTTTCATTATGTAGAGTAAGTCTGGCAGCCTCATTATACGGACAATGTCAGCTGTCAGAGCACCCACGCCATGTTCCCATTGTCAGGCGGCCTGGACGATCGTTCTATCCGCCGGCTGCACAGCGTCAGATTACCGTCACGGAGGTCAACTTGCATCATCTTCCGTGGCTCATAAAAGGAAGCATCAGCGCGCGCTCATTGACGTTTGTGCATCAGTTAGCGCCTGAGCGGTTGGTCACAGTATCACACCACTAGTCGCGCTACACTTTAGCAGAGTGTTCATTTTTCTTTCTTTTGTGCTCGGATAACGGTACCCGATAACATTACAATGCATGCGCGAAGTCTTTCGCGGAGTAAGTAGTAATTTTGGAATGAAAAAACTAAAACTAAAAAAGAAAATACGATCTACTAAATCTCCCTAATGTGTATCGATGAAATCACCGAGTCTGCAGCCGATACTTCGGAAACCGCGGATCAACAGGAGCACGTTACGATGGACCGTAGATGACACTATGAGTCATCGAGCCAATTCCATTGCCGTGTAAGTACCACGTGACCATTTGGAGGGGTGCAGCGAAGCGCGAGACGCACAACACGTGTTGCGCTCACAACGCTGGATTGGCTGGGGTGATACATAAATATATATATAACGTCCGTTGCGTTTCATCCGACGTATTGAAACTGAGTATGGAACGGCTTTGAACGGTATTTGTACGAGCGACTGCAAAGGGTAAATATACGTACAAACTCCTTTATTCTAAAGTGCAAACCTATGCCCTTTCGTTTTTCGACAACCGTATGTACAGTAGGTACAGTTTCTCTACTTCATTTTTCCGTGGTCTGTCAAAGAGCGAACGCTGCAGCCCCTAGAAGAAAATCGGAGCAACGGATGTGAAGCACGTGACGACCCTTACCAAAGATACATGGGGAGAGCGTAACCCAAGCAGGTGGAGGAAAGGGTATGGAAGACCCCCCCCCTTGCCCTCTTTTGTGTGTCCCAGACGTCGCTTTCGTTTAGCTCAAGAAGGTAGGGCGAGGAAAGGAAGACCGGGGAGGAGGAGGCAGACGGATCGCTGGAGAGAGGAGAAAGTTTCCCATTCTCCTCTCCAGCGTTAAGTCTGCTTCCTCCTCCCGGCCTTCCTTCCCTCGCCCTATCTTCTTGAGTTGTAACGGACTTTAGAAGGTTAGCCCTCCGTCACTCACCATTCGTACAAAAGCGGCTTCTCTTTCTCTCTTTTTCCCGCACGTGACTCTGAAAGCACTGCGCACAACTTGTGAGGTATAGTTCCCTTTCCCGTTCCGACGCGCTCATTGATTCACTGGGATCGTCGGTCGCTCACCAGTCACCTAGCTGTGCTTGGAGATTTGTGTTGTCCTCTGTCCCTTTTGTTCCCCTTCTCCAGGGATTATTTTCGTCATCCTTGTCCAGCTCGCTTGCACCTTTGCATTTAATTGCATTATAATCGTAGCCTTTGCCGTTTGCCAAGTTACGCTAGGTGAAACGATGTGCATGGGGCTCATATCTACGCAGGATGACTCGAAATGGTGAACTCATCGGGACAGTGCGGTCGACACATTGAGCAACATTACCTTTTCATTCGAGCGAGCTGAAAAGTAGCAAGTGGAACTCTAGAGCTCTTCTTCGGCACTCCAGTTCGCACAGGTCACGCCTGCATCCGAGCCTCGAGGTGCATTGTGAACCGAAGCGCCCGGGCCGGGCCAAGCCACTAAAGAAGCAGGGTATGGACACCCGATTCCCCAGTATACCTTGTGGACGCCGACGTTTTTTGTTTTTCTTTTTAATAATGCAAAAACAAAAGTTTGTTGTTGTTGTTGTTGTTGTTGTTTTTTGCAAAATTGCGATTATCTGTTGAGCGCTCATTCTCCGCTTAAATGTAGCGCTTGCGGTCGGAACCAGATGCCAAAGTTTGAGAACTAATCGTTATCCTCAATCAAAATTTATAGGTGCCATTTTCGGGAAATTTCATTGGGAAATGGGACCCGAAGTTCTTCAGTTTGCGGTAACGGGGACCATTCAGCTCTATGTATTTGAGAACACCGTCGGTCCCCATTTTCCGATTGAAATGTTTAGAAAACCTCTCCTAGCTTATGATCGAGATAATGGATAGTTCCCCTCTCTGAAGATAAAGAAAAGCCTAGTATCCTTCCGGTGTTAAAACGGGTGGTGCACAAAAGCACCCGATGTCAAAAGCAACGTGTCGAAAGCCCCGCGGCAAACGCCCCGCCCTTTTGCTTAGCTTTCGAAAGCCGTTTCAGAGGCTCCTGACGCGATCCCCGTGTCAAGTGGCCGGGTCAGGATCCGGCCAGCTGGTCGAAAGCGCACTGACGTCAGATCGCATACTTTCCCCCACCATCTAAAGGAGGAGAGGGAAGCTGCTTTTGTGAGAATTTTGAATGACAGGTTAATCTTCTATAATCTTCTGGGGGAGAATAGCGACGCCTGGGCAAATCCGGCAGGCACAAAGGAGGGTCCTGATAAGAGGAAAGCTCCTTCTTCCTCTCTTCTCTCGGAAATGATGTCGATCATCGTCAAGTCGTCGGGCAACTCGCCGAAAGCGGTGATCTGTCGAAGGGTGATTCGTCGAATGGGTTGAACGACGGTGTGAGGTAAAGTTCGTTGTTTCTTGTTATCATTTGACATAAACTTTTATTTGTGTTCGGACGAGGACAGCGCCCTTGTTAGGTTGCAAGACTGAGAAGAAAGAAAAGAAATCACGAGGGCGAAAACAGGACAAATAGTTGAGAAAGGTTGAGTAATGTGTCATCTGGGGGATCGTACTTTTTGTTTCTTTATTACTTCTTGTAATGAGCCGACGCAGACTGTCGTCACGAGGCAGCGTGAATGGGGGGGGGGGGGGGGGCGGGGGCCGGGGTAAAGCCCCTCTATCCTGGGAATAGTGGCGCCATTCATTGTTGCGGAAATGCTCGAGACACATGCCGCGCGCACTTCTGGGAAGAACATGGGGTCTGAAATCTAGCTCAGTGCTACAGTGTATTAGAGTACAGGGCAGCGTTGGTACCGGAGCGGCTCGCGCGGGGGTTGGGGGAGGGAGCAGGGGCGGCTCTACAGGGGGCAAGGGCGGGCGGTTGCCCCCTGAAATTTTCGTCTGCCCCCCCAAAAAAGTTCTCGGGGGGGGGGGGGGGGGGGGGTCGGTCGGTCGGTCAGTTCGCAAAGGTCGTGCTTTCCAGAGAGGCAAGTTAACGTCGCACATTACGGGCACTTGAGCAATGGCCGCCGAGCATCCGCCCTTGGAGGCCAGCAGAAAACTTTCTTTTGGTGCTCACCCCTACTTCTTTGTGCTACACTGCCAAGGCTACCATAGTTCCCGTAGTGCTCCGAGAAAGAGTGGGTAGAAACAGAGAGAGATGAGATACACAGAAGAAAAGCGCGCCCCTTCACACCCTCTCCCTCCGTCCGTGGGGGGACTGGAGCGCTGCGAGAACAGGCTATCTTGACAGCTTGCACAAAACAGTTAAAGATCAGCGGTTTTTGACGCGCGGCGAGCACCTGCGCCTGTCCTATCTTATTTATATTGTACCAATATTAAGTTCAAAGCAACAGACACAATTTGTCAGTACAACTTTTATTTAGTCAAAACAATAAAGTACAAACGTGCGGAGGTATCTGCCCGTCACGTTTCATTTTTGAAGCTGAGGCGGCCGCTTGGTGTTTCCATCTCAAGATTCTCACTTTTTTGTCTCTTTTTATCTCGGTTATTTTAGCCAGAGTAGTGATTGTATAATATATTCATTGTGTTTGTTTTCGGTTAGAGAAGGAAAAAAATGTCTTAATCATACTGATAAAGTTGGAGAGGCACAGGGCATATTGTGAATGAGCTATGCACGTGCGGTATGTGGTTGTGCAAGCTAATAGTAGCTTGCCCAACCACAAACAGGTAGAATTTGTTTAGATTTATTATGAGTGGTATGGAATTTGTTAAGCCTGCCACGATTTTGTGATGCCGTGCTTGCAGAACCACAGATCATATGCCTAGCTCATTCATAACACATTCTGTGCCTGCTAGAGCTTATCAGTATAATCAAGACAAGTTTAAAGGGACTGTCAAACGAGTTTCTTGCCCTATAAGTTATAATACATCATGCATTAAAAAAGGCGGAAACCGCCACACGGATGCCCTCTTCACTGTTTGTTTATCGGGCTCGACGGACGTTACGTTAAGGATCGCCCTCTTGATTGCTTGCCTGATTAACAAAAAAGGTAATAATAACGTCTTTATTTTGATCACATTATGGTTCACGTTACAATTGCTTTGAAGGCAGTCATGATTAATGTCTAAACAAGTGACGCAATATATTTTTTTGTAATCTGTTAGAACTAAATTGAAACACTATTTTGTGTTGTGTTGTGGGATAGTATCCGCGTATTCCTTATTCTGTATTCCTCTAACCACCCGTTGAAGATGTCCCTGTGTCAGTGACCATAGTTTTGCATTATTTTCGCATTAAAAACCAATACTGAGCATGTTACTGAATTTCTCGAAAGTATAAATCCGGCAGACGGAGATACACAAAAACGACATACCACTCTGAAACTGATCCCCCCCCCCTAAACACACACACATTTTTCATCTTGCTATCCGTTCTCTGAACTATGCTACAAAGCAGGCAAACAAAATATAAGAAGAGAGAAGCACGACACCATTTCTAGAAGAAACAGCTTTAGAAGAGACATACCACTCAATTACACCGGTGACCCTACAGCGTACTTTTCTTAACTTGATTGGCCTGTTTCGGTGGAATCGGGCCCTACATTGTTGGACCCCTTCCTCAAGATTAAGCTTTCGGGTTTTTGTAAGGATTTCAAGAAAACCAGACGCGTCTCCCCTTTTGGGTGCGTGCCATAGCCGCTCGACCTTCAGCAGCGGCACGGCGCTGATGTTGCCCGCGGATTACACCGCCCCGCGGCGACACCAGGTGCAGGACTGCTCAAAGGGAAAAGCCGGAAGCAAGGTAGAAAGAGATGAGAGGGACCTTGCTTGGTAGACGATGCCGCTTCGGCTGTTTGTCTGGAGGGATTTTACTAATGCCTTGGCTTCGACACTCAGTAGCACGGCTACGAGGAATGCGACCTTGACGTCATCCCACCGTCGAGCGTATTTTCCTTCCTTCAATTGGATTGTCTTGGTGTAAGTGGCCCTCGATTGTTCCGCTCGCTTCCTGGGGAACGTAATCTGTTCCAGGAAGCGTGAAGGTTCTTCCTCTTTTGGGTGTGTCAGAGCTCTGGGGTGCGTGCCATTGCCGCGCGACCTATCGGAGGCGACACGGCGGCCATAGTGCTCGCAGAATGCACCGCTTGCCCTGCGGCGGCATCGAGAGCTCTGCTGCTCAAAACAGGGAAGGCCGAAAACGAGGGGTAAAGAGGTGAGCAGGACTTTAAGCGAGGCCTTAGGAAACAACGCCTGTTTGTCTATTTGTCTGTTGGGATTTCCCAGTAGAATCATTGGAAAGTATTTCGAAGAATACCAAGCCAGCCCCAAGGGCAGGGCCATAAACTGTCGCCTGTACCGCACTGGCCCCACAGGTCTCAACGTAAGTCATTTTCAAGGGCCATTCTTGCTCTGCTACGTTCTGAGCCTCGGTGGCAATTGTTACCAGGATCTTCATGATGACGGAGACGAAAAAAGCGCCCCAACAATTCTGCTGCTGAACCTAACATGTGCAGCTGAGCCCGATTTCATGACTCCGAAGGAGACACAACGTCGCAAAAGAGATCAATCACCAATTTTTTTTTTTTTAGTCTTCTAACAAGCGGGTCAAGCAGCAGCACGGCGACCCTTCCGAAAAATTTCGGTCTGCAGGAGCGCCGGGCAAGGGGTCGCTGTGCCAGCCGGTGAAAGAGGGCGGGGGGGGGAGGGGAGCGGAAGAAAGGGAGGGTGCGGGCGGTAGAGGAATGAGCAGGAGATACGAAAACGAAGAAAATTACTCTCGCGAGAAAGCTAACACAAAAGCGGTGTCGCCTGGCTAGAGCTTAAAGCCCGAGGATATCCATTCAAGGTCACCATCAGGGTCGCCGCAGATACACCGCTTCTCCGTAGGCAAGGTAAAATAGGGGACCAAACACTCAGAAACGCGTTTCGGCGCCACCATCTTCGTGTTTATTTTTCTGTGGTCAAATTTAATTGTGTGCTTCGGAAAGGATTTCGAAGAACGCGGATTTGAGGAATGGGGAGTCACGGGGGCGGTACCACAATAATCCGAGCTGCCACTCATTCGGTACCGGTCGCCTTCCCCTTTTTCGACGTTCCTGGTGAGTTAGGGTTCATCTATAAAAAGCAGAGCCCTTCCGTCTCGACGCCTACAAATCATTTTCAAAGTCTGTTCTTGATCAACTGCGATTCCTGAGTCAAGCTGTTACACTTGTAACGTGACAAATGCATCAATTGCTCCGGACGATGTGACGACGGAGACGACGACAACGCCTCAGACAGACGATCGCTGAACTTGACAAGCGAAGTGTTGAGCTTGTTCGTGTCATCCCAGAAACTACGCGATGTCGCAAAAAAGGTCCATCGTCGATTTTTTACGGCTTCCGGCAAGCGAACCAAACGAAAGGACGACGACCGCTCCGAGCTGCGCTCTTCAACTGAAGATTGCACTGTGATCACCCAGCAGCAGACAACTCCCCCAAGCTGTCCACTCCAATCCCTGATGGCCCGGTGATTCCACAGAGCGCCACTTCTAGCGACCTACATCCTGAGCCTTCCTCTGAAGATGAATCCTGTGGAGAGGAATCCTGTCCAGAACAAGGCAAGCCTGACAATGACTATGAGGAGTTCTCCTCGTGTGCGATGCGGGAGGAACCTAGTTCTGCTTCCAAACTCACCGCTTCTGAGGCTGGTGCCAGGTTTCCAGGTCAGTTGGATCTTTCCAAATTCAAGACAGAGCTGCCTAGGCAGCCGGTACTAAACCCATTCCCATCTAAGAAGTACGGCAAAGAGAGCCGAAGCTTTCACTCAGAGTGGTACCGGTTGTTTCCCTGGTTGGAGTACAGCGCTCAACTTGATGCGGCTTTCTGCTACCCGTGTAGGATGTTTTCTACTGTAGCCAATGAGAAATCTGCATTTGTCACCGCTGGGTACACTAACTGGAAGAAGGCTCTAGACAAAGAATCGGGGTTTAGGAAGCACGATAACTCAGTCGCGCATAAGACATGCCAAACGTCGTGGGTTTCCTACACAGAGATGAAGTCCAGAGGACCAGGCGAGTCAGTCGCCACACATCTGAGCAACGCGCATTCCAAACAGGTGCAAGACAACCGCATGTATGTTGAAAGAGTGGCAGATGTCCTTAGATTCACAGCCGTACAGGGTATAGCACAGAGAGGGCATGACGAGAGTGACACGAGTGACAACAAAGGTAACTATCTCGAGCTCTTGGACTTGCTTGGCAAGTACGACGAGATCGTAAAAAAGAAGTTGAAGGATGGGCCGGCCAATGCCAGGTACGTTCATCATTCAATCCAAGATGAAATTCTTGGGATTCTGAGCCACCTGACACTGGCTGCTATACAGGAAGAAATGAAAGGCTCTCAGTGCTTCGCGTTAATGGTTGATGAAACCAAAGACATTAGCAAGACAGAGCAAGTTTCGGTCGTAGTAAGATACTACGTAAGGGGAGCCGTTTTTGAGAGATTTCTTGGATTCCGCAACGCGGAGCAATTGAACGCTCGGTCGCTCTTGGACTACATCTACGAAGCGTTAAATCGCTGTGGAATTGACTCTCAAGAATGCGTTGCGCAGACCTATGACGGCGCTAGTGTCATGAGTGGAAACTTAAAGGGTGTCCAGGCACTGTTCAGGCAAGATGTGCCTCGCGCGATTTATGTGCATTGCATGAATCATCGTCTCAACCTTGCAATCGTGGATGTGTGCAAGGCGGTGAAGCCAGCAAGGGATTTTTTCGCTCTTTTAGAGAGCCTGTATGTGTTCATGAGTGGATCCGCAACACACTCCTTATTCGTAGAAGTCCAAAAAAGGCTTCATCTGTCCGTCGTCGAACTGCAGCGCCTCAGCGATACTCGGTGGGCCTGCCGGGTCGCTGCGTGCACAGCAGTAATGAAGACTTTTCCTGCCATTCTCGTGTCTCTCGCTGAAGTCATTGCTACAAAGAGTAAACGGGCAACTGAGGCGAGAGGTCTCCTTGAGCAGCTGAACATCTCGTTCCTTTTTAACTTATGCCTGTTCACCCGAGTCCTTAGCCGCTTGAAGATTCTTTCCGACTTCCTGCAAAACAAAGATTGCGAGCTCGCTCGAGCATGCCTCATGGCGCGTGCTGCCATTGATGAGTTTGCCGATATGAGGAATTCGGAACAAGCTTTTGAATCTGTCTGGGCCGAGGGGTGTAAGATTGCCGAAGAAAACGGAGTGCCGTCGAGACAAGCCCAAAGAGCGACGCGTCTACCTGCTCATTTGCAGCAGTATGTACTCAGCGAAGGTAGAGCAATTGAAGACGAGCCTTGCGAGGCAAAGGAAGCGTTTAGGGTAAGGGTGTTCATTCCAGTACTTGACCACATTCTTACCGAGCTGGACAGAAGGTTGACTGGAAATAATGATGTTCTCAGCGGAATGACTGCCCTCCACCCACGAAGCGAGAGGTTTCTAGATATTTGTTTACTGAAGCCATTTGCTGAGCACTATTCGTGCGACATCGAGAGCGTTGAAGTTGAGTGCAAGCTAATTGGGAAAGTTCTTCAGCGCATACAAGCTGAAAGAAAGTGCGAGGTTAAGACACTGCTGCAGTTTGTAGCAGTTCTGGAAGAATTTAAGATCGCATTCCATGAGCTACACAAGCTCGCTGTTATCGCTGTGACAATACCAGCGTCGTCTGCATCTTGTGAGCGCACGTTTTCATGTCTGCGGAGAGTAAAGACCTATCTTCGCAACAGGATGGCCAATAACCGACTAAGCGATCTAGCTGTGCTTGCGGTTGAGCGATCTCTCGCTAACGAGATAGATCTCCGATGTGTCGTCGACATGTTCGATGCTTCTCACAATAACCGACGCATACGGCTTCATTGATATGCGTACATGACCAAATTCACCGGCCATCGGGTCGCTTGTTACGTAAACTCTTGTTTTACGCTTTGTGGCCTGTATGCTTTGGCTCTGCTCACAAAGTTTTGCATCCCATGACCAATTGTGCTTATATATATATATATATATATATATATATATATATATATATATATATATATATATATATATATATATATATATATATAGTGTGTGTGAATTTTGATTGTTTGAATTCTTTTATTCGCATGACTTTACGCTTGGCATCGTTTTTTTTTTTGTACATCTCGATGTTACTGCCTTGAACTGTTGTGCCTCTACGACCGCTTCGCGTTTTGTGATTTTCAAATTTCGATTTTGCTTTCTTGAACCGCGTTGTGTCGCTATTACCTTGTGCTTCGTGTACTTTGATCTGCATATTTCGGTCTGACTCCCTTGAACCGTCGTGTTCCTATCCTTATGCTTCGCGTTTCGTGATTTGTATATTGCAATCTTGCTCACCTGAACTGCGTTGTGTCCCTATGAGCTTGTGCTTCGTGTTTTGTGATCTGTATATTTCGATTTTGCTCCCTTGAACCGCTCTGTTTTATATGACTTTATACCTCGCATTTCGTGATCTGTATTCTTCAAGTTTGCTCCCTAGGACCATTGTATTCATATGACCTTCTATTTCGCGTTTCCTGGCTGATGCAGGGTATTTTTTGGGGTTCGAAAATTATTTCGGGGAGTGTTTTGTTTCTAATTATTCAGAATGCTTGTTGTAAATAAATTGAAAGTCTTTAAAAACGTTCTTCCTTAATATGTATGTATTATTTTATACTGTCATTGTAAAATATAATAGATTCAATTATTCAAATATTTCAAAATCGTAAAATTTTGTTCTAATTATTTTCATATTCTGGTTAAAGCATATTCTACTTACTCGCAGCCAACGCTCGCAGCTTTGCGACTGAAGTATGTCTGAGATCGTACACGACATATTATGCTTTCCAGTGACACATTTGTTTAAATCTTTTTTTCTTACTTATTTTTTGCAGTCTGACACACAAAAAAGAACGTAAAACAAAGTCCATACCTGATGTTTTCAATTCAAAAGCCAAACAAACTTTCGGCTGGTTGAAATGCAGAAGTATAACTGAATAAGTGTGGCGATGTGGGGTAGTTGGTGCATACAGACAAATGGGGCAAAAAGAGCACAAAAATACAGAGACAAAGTAGAAGAGGTGTACACATACAAGCGCTGTTTGCCCTTGTGTCAGAATTATAACGAAGGACATCTTACGCATGCAGATAAAGAACTGAGGACAACTTCATATTTGATGAAAGCGTACAACCGAAATATCAATTGCTGAGCCTTCGTCGCAGAACGGTTGCACAGTGGCGGTATTCGAGTTGGTTAAGTTGAGTTTCATTAACCAGCCAAACAGTAAGTTAAACATACACAAATAAAACACACGCACGCCCCCCCCCCTCCCCCCACCGGACTCAAATAAACATGCTCCGCCCCCCTGGGTAAGGAATCCCGGCGCCGCCCCTGAGTGGAAGGTACGGTGTCACGCTTCCACGGGCCTCTCATGCTTTATAATATTGCTCGACTTTATAGCGCTCACGGCGCCAGGCCACGTTCACACATAAGGCGCAGCGTTTGCACATAAAATGTAGTGTTTTGACTCGTAGTCTCATGAACCCATATATTCCAAACGCAGATAATAAGCATTTCTCTCTACTAAAAAAGCGCCCAGAGAGTCTCAATTGGGCGTTTGTTTTATTATTATGTTGAGGTCGTTCCTATATTGATGATAATGGCAACTAACGCGAGGCTGAGAGCGAGCTGGACAAAAACGACGATACTTCAGCGTGTTTTCGAGTCGCGCACCAGTCACCTAGCTGTGTTTTGTAGTTTCTGTTTGTCCTTTGCCCCCCTTGTTCCCCTTCTCCGAGGGATTAATATCGTCATTCTTGTCCAGCTCGCTTGCACCTTTGCATTAATTGTATTGTCATCATAACCCTAAAATGCAGACCGTTTAACTTTGTTCTTGTTTGACTGGTGGCAGCTGATGATAGCACGTTTGCTCTACTGACGTCTAACTCCTGGTTAGCCCGGTAGGAGCGCTTCACTGGAAATGGAGAGGTCCCTGGTTCGATACCAGGACACAAGGTGAATTTTCTCGGTCCCTCGCAGATTTGTGTTTGTCCTCCTCCCCTTCCAGGGATTATTGTCGTTTTTATCATCGTTCTGTATGATGGAAACTCGACAGATGCACCACTAAGCAACACTGTTATACAACATGAAGCATTTAAATTTAATCTCAACGATGCACTTCGCACACAGAGAAGTGGTTTCTCCTAGCACTGCAAACCTCGTTTGATTTCTTTAAAAAAAAGCAAAGTGGTTGGCGCGGTTTAAACAGAATAGTTATGCTGTACCTTTCCGCGTAAAGGCTTGCAGTCATACTTCTTAAACTGAGACACTGCTATAGATATTTTATTCGGCGGCCTGTTTTCTCTTATTTATACATATGCGGAGCGCTGTTCATTAACAGGTTCAGAAGATTCCTGGCGGTACTATTTCCTCCCGATAAAGGAGAATACTACTTGGCGATGTTTTGTATACCTCGCACACGTCGCCATGTTCATAAATATGTCTTCACCGTGGTTATGCCTAATTGCCTTCTCAACAGGTACAGGGATTACGTGCTTGGGTTTCGTCGTTATATTACATCAGACCGGAGAACACGGCTAATCGTTCCTCGTACAGTAAACCCGAAGACATAAAGCATGCCTTCTTGGCGTGACCAACGTACGAGGATCGCAGAAAAAGAATAATGAATTCCTTCTGCAAGGTTGACATCAACTCCAGCACGAGGCAAATGCACATGTTCCCGAGAATTGTACATGAGCCATTCGGTCAGTGGCACTCTATGCGGTGCTGAATCTGATGGATGCGGCAGGACTGTCTTTGGACTTTGAAAAAGAAAATGACGACAGTGCATATCGCAACATGGATAACGTCCGCCCTAATTACTCTATGCGTCCTGCCTGAAAAACTATGCACAATCTTCCCACTCTTTTTTTTTTAACTTCTGCACTTATACATTTATGCCTCCTCTCCTATTCTCTAAAGACAGAAACGTTCATCTCGCTTCAGGCAGATTAATATTTAGTCCTATATCTTCCAGTTATTTACGTTTCCTTATTTTTAATTAGGTTTTATTTCACGAGAACAACAACCTGCACGCGGGCGTTTATGAAAAGGATTTCCTGGAAACAATTTCATCTTCTGATTCGGCCAAACATAAGTTATTTTGTTGCGCGTGGAACCCTTACAAAAAATTGTGATAATTTTCTGTTAAAAGGCTGTTGAAAAAAGTCACCAGAAGATATAAAATGTCAATAACTTTTCATCCGACTTTCTCTAGCTTTTCTGTTGACTTTCTTTTGAATATCGGCCCACTTTGTAATAAGAAAGTCAACAGACTTTCTGTAGCCTCCAAGACACTTTTCCTTCTGCATTTCAATTGAAATGCTACAACTTTTCAACTGAAAATCAACAGAAGATTTAGAAGAAAAAATTCTTTTCAGCTTAGCTATCCATTCAGCAAAGTTTCAGAAGCTTAGTATGGCTTTCCGCTCTTCTCCAAACTGGCTGCAGCAAAACGTAAAAAACAAAACAAAAAAAACGTGAGTTTTTTTTTAATTTTGTTAGTAGATGGTTTCTTTTGCTATTAGTAAATGGTTTCTTCTGCTATAGAACTAAGCATTAGGAACGAACACGACACAAACACCATGAAGCACTGAACACCTGAATCACAGTCCCAATGACTGCTCCAGAGCCTTATATACTCCTACATATTGAAGGAATTCCTTTGGCCGGTGACCACCTCAACACTTATTAAGGTGCCAAGTATTTGATCTTTTCCTCGGGAGTCTGTCAAAGGAAAAACAGTGTTTTGAAGGTTGTGGACGGAATTTCTTACTAAAAAGCATTCGTACAGTTAATAATAATTCGCCGCAGTCGCTAAAACAACACCCACAAAAACGGCTCCTAGAAGAAACATTATCGTTTCTCTGCTTAGCACCACTGAGGACGAAGCGAGTCAAGGCAGTTTCTCCACTTTCATATAGTTATTTTGATTTTTTTACTAGTTGACTATTTAATATGGTCATTAAAGTTACTATAGACACAAAGTAAGAACGGCAGGGAATGCCTTTCGAACGCCTGGCACCCAGCACTCGCCCCGTGCCTTCCGTCGTGCTTTGACTGCACGCGCGCGCTTGACGTGCACGAACGCCGAAGCGTTGTCGAGGGTAGTAGGCTCGCGCTGGAGGCGGGACAAGTGATGCTGCTTCCCGTTCTCGCCTTGTCAGAGACTATTGAAACACTTGGCGACTTTTGACATCTGGTCGAGGTGTGCAATGTTCAATAAAAGTCAACAGAAAGTCTGTAGCTTTTCTATTGACACTGGCTACAGAAAGTCAACTGAAAATTTGCCACACGAAGTGAACTGAATGTTTGCCGTCATTCTGATGACACTGACAACAAGAAGTCAACAGCTTTTCTTTTGATTCAGGCTAAAAAAAATCATCAGAAAAGTTTCAACACAAAGTCAAAGTCAAAAGAAAGTAATCAGAGTCAACAAGAAGTCAACACGTTTTCAATAAAAAGTTAAAAATCATTTTATAGGGGAACGTGCAAGAACGCTGATGACGTCTTTGTCAAAAATAGTTTTGAGGGCGACTGCCGGATTTAGATTTTCA
>JAZHYW010017219.1:0-21985 GCA_037355805.1 Ixodes ricinus
AGCTATTACATCTCTCCATCAACTCTCTATTGAAGAGGCAGTAGACCATATCACAAAGCACATATTGGAAGCTGCTATGCTCGCAATACCCATGACATCCACTCACCTTCCCAAACGACCAAAGCCATGGTGGAATGAAGATTGCCGAGAGGCTAAAAAGAAACAAAACAAAGCATGGGGCATTTTTAGGCGGTACCCTACACCGAGCAACCTTATTACATTCAAGAAAATGAAGGCTTCTGCGCGATTTGTTCGCAGGCGTTCTAAAAGACATTGTTGGGTGAAGTATTCGTCATCTATAAATAGTCAGGCAACACCAAAGGAGGTATGGGATCGAGTCCACAAAATAAATGGCTCTTACCATGCTTTTTCCATTCCTCTCTTGACAAAAAATGGAATATGCCCTGAAAGCCTCGAAGAGCAGGCAGACATTCTTGGCGAACATTTCGAGTTTGTCTCCAGCTCAAGGAACTACACGCCCACTTTCCTTCAACACAAAGCACAGGTAGAAAAAAGGTCTGTCAATAGTTCGAGTGGCTATCAAGACCCATATAATGCTCCACTCACATTGCATGAACTTGAAATGGTTCTTCATTCCCCTAAGCAGACTGCACCTGGCCCAGATGGAATTCATTACATTATGCTTCAACATCTTCATCCCTCAACTGTTCAACTCATTTTATATCTTTTCAATAGAATTTGGTCTGAAGGCCACTTTCCGACTTCTTGGAAAGTGGCCTTTGTAGTACCCTTGCTTAAACCGGGAAAAGACCCTTCTAGTGCCTCTAGTTATAGGCCTATTGCATTGACTAGCTGTCTGTCAAAAACTCTAGAACGGATAATTAACAGAAGGCTTATGCATTATCTTGAAACTCACAAAATCCTAGACAGGTATCAGTGCGGCTTTCGGTCAGCACGATCCACAGTGGACCACCTGGTTCGCTTCGAGACAGCCGTGAGAGAGGCATTTGTGAACAAGCAGCACTGCCTTTCTGTGTTTTTTGATCTGGAGAAGGCTTATGATACTGCCTGGCGAACTGGAATCCTGCAAGATCTGATCAACATCGGTATTTGCGGGAACATGTTCGGTGTCATTAAAAGCTATTTAGAGTGCCGCTCATTTCGTGTGAAACTTGGAACAACTTTCTCTCGTGATTTTTTACAGGAAAACGGTGTTCCCCAGGGTGGTGTACTTAGTGTCACTCTTTTTATTATAAAAATAAACTCCATTGCCCGAGTAATACCACCTTCAGTTCAATACTCTATTTATGTTGATGACATCCAAGTTTCAGTATCATCATGTAACCGCTCTATATGTGAAAGGAGAGTTCAACTGGCAATCAACAAATTGACGCACTGGGCTGATACCAACGGTTTCAGGTTTTCCACAGAAAAAACAGTGTGTGTATGCTTTTCTCGCCGGCGAGGAATTTTTCAAGATCCTTCATTAACCATTTATGGACTGCCTATAGCTGTGAAGAGTGAACATAAGTTTTTAGGTCTTTTGTTCGATTCAAAATTATCTTTTGTTTCTCACATTAAGCAGTTGAAGTTGAAATGCACAAAATCCCTTAATATTCTAAAAGTATTGTCTCATCAATCTTGGGGTTCTGATAGACTGTGCCTCTTACGCATTTATCGTTCAGTGGTCCGCTCCCGTCTGGATTATGGTAGCTTTGTGTATGGCTCAGCTAAAGCATCAGTATTGAAGATGTTAGACCCTATTCATAATCAGGGGCTACGGCTGTCTGTCGGAGCTTTCCGCACTTCCCCGATTCCCAGCCTGTATGCGGAGGCCAATGAGGTTTCTCTTGAGAAAAGACGCTTTGCTCTAGGATTTATGTATTCACTCCGAGTAAGGTCTGTTCCTCTCCATCCTGCTCATGACTCTGTTGTAAAAATTAGGTTTCAAAGGACTTTCCAAAATAAGCCAAGTTTTGTTCCTCCTTTTGCCTTGAGAAATACTACGGCAGCAGAACTCTTTGGTCTGGAGCCCAAACCCTGTGTGACACAGCACAGAAACACTGTAGCTCCTTGGGATTACTCCCTCATCCATTGTGACTTTACACTGACAAAACACAATAAAAAAGACACTCCGGACGAAGTACTAAGGCAAGAGTTTTTCGAACTACAGAGCCACTATCAGCACCACACAAGCCTTTATACAGATGGTACTAAAACTGAATCCTTTGTAGGCTGTGCAATGATTGGACCATCTGTTCGCAAGATAAAAAGACTGAACCCCTTTGCCACAATTTTAACGGCAGAGTTGCATGGTCTACTCCTTGCTGTTGAATATATCATTGAGAAGAAACTTCGTCGCTCCGTAGTATACACAGATTCTTTAAGCTCATTAAAAGCCCTTGTCTCACTGAATATCCCCACAAACCCCTTGGTTTCACACCTGCAGAGTAAAATAATCTGTGCAGCCAAAAACAAATGTGATATTATGTTCTGTTGGGTGCCAAGTCACGTTGGCATCCCGGGTAATGAGGAGGCAGATCAGGCTGCGCACTCTGCTGCCACACAAATTGTGCACCTTAACGAAATTCCCCACAAGGATTATTACAAGGTGGTTAGACACTGCATACTGCAGAGATGGCAACATGAGTGGGATACTGAGATAAACAATAAGTTGCATATGGTGAAACAACTCTTGAAGGAATGGGAGAGTGCCCGGCACCGTGAACGATTCTACGAGGTAGTACTCTGCCGTCTAAGGATTGGCCATACACGGCTCACACATGGGCACCTTTTGCGCGGTGAGGATGCCCCACAGTGCGAACATTGCCATTGCCCTTTGACTATTCTTCATATTCTAGTTGAATGCAATGCGTATGGCCTAGAACGCCGTAATTACTTTTCACAGCTTTACAAAGAGCATACTCCCCTACATCTTATGATTTTACTTGGTGATGAACCCCTCATACCACACTCTTGTGTTTTTAACTTCCTCAAAGCAATCGGCCTTCTACACCGACTGTGATTTTACTGTTTTTGAACTCATGTCCATACCTTTTACACTTATACATAAATCATGCCCATTGTTTTATCCAATCATCTGCTACTAAAGCTCTTTCTTCTCCTTAACCCTCTCCCAGCAATAGTGTACGTACTTGGCGCATTATAGCCTTAGATGCTTTTGCGCCACTAAAACCCAATCAATCAATCAATCAATCTTTGGTGACAATTTCAAGAAATAAATTGTATTGTGCTATTGAAATTTAAAAAAAAAAATTATACTTTCGAATATTAAAAAAAAAATGTCGAGACCGTGTCTCAATTATAATTTTTGGCCAAGTTTAGCAATTTTTTACGCGTTCCCTATTTTATATATTTTAATGAGCATGGTATAAGAAATCCTAAACATTTTTATTTTTCTCATTATAAATTTAATATTGTATTTAAAATAAAACCTTCGTGTTTACATTTGAATTAACAATCTCTAAAAAATCTTGCGAATTCGGAATCAATTTTCTAAAACAGACACATTTTTAGTATCAGTAAGGTATGATAGTGGTATTATCATAAAATATAAATAAAAAGTGTAGTATATTGTTTCTATGTCTACAATGAAAGCTTGAATCTCCCAAATATATTTTGTAAATGCGCCTATCGCATGGGTGCTGTTGTGCTCAATGTTGTGGCGTGGATAGGATTAATGACCTAATTATAATACTCGATTTAACCTCCACTCTAAAAAAACGTTTGTGGGTCTACTTTCACGCACAACACCCGGAGAGTCAATCACCGCAACTTTCTGAGGCAGCCCAGCGAATGACAATGCCGAAACAAATATTTAGACCAAAAAACGCAGTCTGAGTAGTGACATTAAGCAATGCAAAACGTCACGCTTGCATTGCTTAATGTCACAACTCAGACTGCGATTTTTCGTCTAAACATATGTTTTGGAATCGTCATTCGCTGGGCTACCTCCGTAAGTTGCGTTGATTGGCTCTCCGAGTGTTGTGCCGGAAAGCAGACGCACGGGCTTTATTTTAGAGTTTGTTGCAAATAAATAGAGGAGACTGTGCATAACGCGGAGTAAACAGTGCTGTATCTGTATGATATCTCGTGCTACACCTAAACTCCCTGCATAATTCGTGGCACATTTCTTTCGAAGTAGACATCACATCCCCTCAGTCTTTCATTTCCGGCTCTGAGTTACAGAGAATAGTTGCCCTTCGTCTCACGCCTAGCATGGACTAACCGCAAAAGGCTGTGCTAGCGCGAGCGGCTACAGCGGCTTGACTGCCTTGACAGGAGCACTGGCTGCACGACGCTTGTGCAGCCGCCGAGGCTTCATTCCAAGCAATTAGCTCGCGCTTTAGCACGCGCGGCTAACAATAGTCACGTACTAATGTGAGACAAGTTTTTTTTATAGACGGCCACCTGGTGTATCACGCCAGAAAACCTTTGCCGGTCGGCCGTCATTGCATCCAGCGGGCTTCAAATGGCTCTTTGCGAGTGGCCTATCTCAAAAGCACGTCCTAAATTGGACGCTACCGCCTGTTGTCTTCATTGCCGTCCGATCTCAAACAGAAATATATTTTCAAAGCAATCCCTGAAGCCAGAAATTACGCTGGATAGGTCGAGACAAGTCAGAAGAGAAATGGAAATCTGGGCGACAGATTACCATTGCGGAGGACATACATTTGACAAAAATGATGTGGATCTTGCTCCAGCCTATTACACGTCAGACGCTACGGACTGCTCAAGAAAACGCCCAATTTAGATGTCATGCGGCTTTTTGTTGGCGGAAAGGAAGTCTACGTTACGAAGCGGTTCATTACAAAATCGATTGGGGAAGCCTACTAAAAATTCAAAGGGGCCCATCGCGCATCGAAAAGGGCCTAACGAACTTTTACTCTCTTCAACCTAAGTGGGTTAAATAACGTCCTATTCACGAAGAACGCGTGTGCGTGTACAATGCCAACTAGCTACGTCTCACTTTCCCTCACATATCTGTCAAATGCCATGGAGGAAAAAAGACCGTGACATTTGAAGATGTTCACTATTGTTTTCCTTCGTGACAATCCTTCAGAAAAGTGGCTCCTATTAATATGTGAACACTGTTCGAAGAGAAAATAAATCTATCTTGAAAACTTAAGGCATTGAACCTCAGATGGGCTAGCGTTGGCATTGTGGCTGTCTGGTGGGGGAGTTCGTGAGAAAACATTTGGAGAAAAAAGCTTTAACGTGTTCAAGATGGGGACGACAAAATACATACCCACTTTTATATCAGACGCGGTGAACGAAATGCCATATGCCTCACAAAAGCGAATGTACACTGTTAACCTCGTCCCACAAAGGTTTCACATAAAATTGCTTTCCGCAGCATCTATTTTTAACTTCACCATATTTTATGTGGATCAAAACATTTATGTGGAACGCCTGATTTCTTCGCTTCGTTTCTGCTTTATTCAACTGGAACACGCAGGTCTCATGCGGATCAGCCAGTCGTTCCACTTATCCTGCTGCACTTTCGCGCCAAACTGTTCCGTAAAGACCTCGAGAAATTGTATTTTCTTGTTCTTTTTACTTTTGCCACGTTCCAGTGACAATCCTTTGGCGGCAAATCAAATACACACCAACGGAGGTGGCCAGCGTTCAGAGGCGCGCTGGCAAAGAGCAGCAAAACACATTTAAAAAAAAGGAACCTCCATGACCACGTTCTTCCTATGACTAAGAAAAGAAATAGTTCCAGTGAAGTCCCTTGCTTTGTTTAGGACGTTTAGGAGTTCCTGGGCTATGGTTCGAGTGGTTCGAGATCCTTGAAAGCGGGCTTCGCGCATTGTTACAGGGTGAGGAACGTGTTGCAGCGTGGAGCGCGTTCCGTGCGCCCGCGCTCCGACAGTTGCGGCGGTTGCGGTCGTTCCGTTTTGTTGATGCGATGGTCACCAAGTGAAGCGAATTCACTGACTTCGCATTTCTGCCAGGCGACTGTGGTGCAGGATACGTTTGTGCTGTTCCACGTTGAGTATTTCTAACAGCTTCACTTGCGATTGTGCTGTGTGATCTCAGTAATCTCGGATTACATGATTTTAAATTTTTGTGTCTGCCCATTAAATTTTACGTGAAGGGCTTGTGTCTGCCCGTTAAATTTTGTGACCAAGGGAAATTTACATCTGCGACTGACGACGACTTCTTGAAACAATGCCTCTACCTCATCCGCCGCATCTCGCACCACCTGGGTAGCACCGGCAAACGCACTGCAAAACACCTCGTTACCACATTTCGTTTCGAAAGTCGTCTACGCGGCCCGTTTTTGCCGCCTCAAGCGCGAACATTTGGATGAGCTTAATACCCTCTGAAACGAGGCCCACCCCACTATCCTCGGACGTCGTCCCATCACGCGCATAACCAAAGTTTAAAAATGCCTTCACCTCATGAATCTCAAAGACATCCTAAAAAAGCAGATCGAGCTGCGTGCCGTATGCTGCACGCTGCACACACCAAAGCCGCGCGGTAGCGTGCTGCCTCTGCGTCTATGTGACCACCGACAACGGCCGCCCTTCCCTTTCCACTACCCCCCTCCGGCCAAGCCACCCTGGGAATTCATCGACTTTATAAAACACTCCAGTGCACTTCTCGACATGAATTGCAATGCCATACGAAGAGACGAGGGCACACGTTCGAGAACACCAAAACCAATAGTTTACAACGACGAGTCCTGCCACAGCTTCGGCGCATCTGCGCCTTTTTCTCACCCACACACGACGTCCCCTGACTTTCACTTCTTGTACACAAGATATACAACTCACCTCCCTCTCCGGAAATCTCAGAGGCCCCGTGCTCTGCTCCTCGCGCTTCGGACTCACCCAAACCTACGAACCGCGGGGCGTGAGAGGCCCGAACTCGCGCTCCGCGACGGCACTCTCAGAGTCTATACTGACTCTCAATATATGTCGCCCGTGACCTTAGTAAGCAACACCCTGACAAACAGACCCACAGTCTCTGGCATTTTCGAGACTGACCTCTGCCTATACCGGAACCACGCCATCCGCACATGTATCCACTAGATATCAAGGACGCGGGCGTAGCAGGGAACAAGCGGGCCCATAGGGCCGCGATGGACGAGATGAATAAGCCTCAAGCTCCCCCTACCTCGCAGTCTCTTAGTTCTCTTACGCTGCCGCCGTCGCCTGGATTCTCCGCCGACGAGACCGCCTACGATCTCGTTGACGAGAGATCCGCCTCCTCAAACAAGAATGGCGACACCATCTCCTTCTTCCTGGACACCGGAGCAGTTTCCGATCCACGATGGAGTCTTCCGGCGAGCGCAGATGGCGCTCTTACTTCCGATCCGTACCGCAGTGGCACTCACGGCCTCCATGATTCAATTGTTTGACACCACCCACAAACGTAAGCACAAACGTAAAGTTGATCCATGTTCTATACCCCGGACCCCAGTTGCCAGCGCTGCAAGGACCCGGAGTCCTTCCCTAAGCTTCATAATCTAATCTGAGGCTACGCAGTATTTGCAGCGCACCGCAGCGTCGCCTGGTCCCCTTTGCCACCGAACGACCGAAATGTCACAACTAACTGCACTCCCTTCCGGTGACTGCGAGCGCCGGACGCGAATTCTGACTTTGTCCTCGACTTCTTGCCGCAAAGTGGGCTGGGAACTTCGCTGTAACCAGTTATCTCCCTTCCTTCTTTTTATCCTGGGACTTAGACGCCACTCCAAACTTGTGGCAGCGTCGCACCGGGCCTCTGTTGTCGGTGTAATGCCTTGGTTGAATAAACGTCTTAACAACAACTCACTACCCCCACTGGCAAATAGTCGAAACCAGAAAGTATAGCCTGCGTGTATATATTGCCCAGAAAGATTATGCTCATTAAAATATTTAAAAGAGTACACAAGCTTGATTATGTTGACAAAGATCGGGGAGCACACTATGTGAAGAGTGCAGTCCTTTTTGTGTGTGTGCACATAAGTTTTAATAAAATTCTCACCATATCTTGCACCGTCATCACAATCGTTTGATTGTGTTCCCTCATCACTTTCTTTGTTACCCCTCTTCCAATAACTCCAGTTCAAAGTAGCCAGTTATGACAAACGTTCAGGCTAACCTCTTTGTCTTTTCTCATTAAAATGAATCAATCAATGCATGCACCTAGCAACAATGTTGTGTGAAGGCTGAGGTTTAGGTACTGCAACTTCTAAAATTTGTTAGATATTCTGTGACGCTTGTTTCTTTCGTTTTCTTCTCCAATGGCTGACTGATGAAATGCCAGTTGTGAATAGCGCTCTTTTTTCCACATCATTGCTTTTATGTCTTAGAAAAGAAAGAAAACGAAGTCGTGAGTCAGCGCTGTTTCTGTCTTTTGTCTATAGTCCTTGTGTCTGTTATGCGCTGTTTTCTCCTTTTACCAGCACGCAGGAATTGACGTCACGTGGCTTAATGCAAGATGACGTGGTCAGGTCCCCTATTTTGCCCGCTACGTTTTATTGAGGAAAATCGACATCACGTGACTTCGGCTGGCGTGACGTGGTCACGTGGCGTCAATTTCTTTGCTAACCTGAGCGAGGACATTATCCTAACGCGATAGATTTCCTGCTAAAGTTAGCGGGCACGTTGACGTGACGGTTCTTCGTTTCTAATTATTTTGTAGAATTCGGCTAAAAAAAAAGAACGAATGTTGTGTTAAAAAGAACTTCGTCGGGGATATAAACTTTGTTTCTGGAGAATCTTCTCCTTCGACCATACCAGCAAGCTGCGGTGGAGACGTTCAATAGAGACGAGATTACGTAGTCCCGTTCTCATAAAGGCTCCCGTATCCCAACCCGGCGGCACGTGCTCTTCATGCACGGCCAACGCCGACAGGATCCCTCGGCAATCCGAGGCCGGGAGATGGGGCCGCTTATTCGGGCCATGCGCCGGAACCGGCGATTTCGCAATCTCGTATGCAAGATCCCCAACCCCCCTTTCCCGTGATTGCTTTCCACTACGCGCCCTCCCTGAGCCAGCTCCTCATACATAGCCTGGATCCCGAAAAGTTTCTTTTCTTCTCTCTAGCGATTCCTCTGTACGCTCTTCGCTGCTGCGATGCCAACTCGCGCATATACGATTTCTGAGTCTGAAGTGAACGCCCGCCTTCGGGTTGCGATTTTGTTTAGTTCATTGGCTTCGAACTCGGAGAGAAAAGTAGAGAAAAGAGAATGGTGCCGTCTTGAGCGGATGCGGTGTGGTGCTACGTGCACGTAGGGCTGAGAGCGAGTTCTCTTCGAAATACGCTGACGAGTTCTGCGCGTCCCCAAAATGTTTTTGTCTGTGATAAGGGAAATGTGGTAATTCTGTTTTATTTTCAAGAGTGTCTTTTTAGTAAGATTTTTTTCACAGTTTATCGTGGGAGGTGTTTTTGAAAATAAAGATGAACGTTATGAGAGGCACTTAAAATTTTCTATCAACTGTCGAAGCTCTTTTTGTTTCGTTGTGAAGATTACCGTGACTGAATATTACAGACGAGTCGAGCTTTACATTTTTTATGTATATCTTTGATTCTCGTGTTCTTAAAAAGAAACGTTTGAGCTATGCACGCATTTATATTTGGTGATCGTAAACTTTGACCAGAAAATTATCCGCAGACGACATTCTTCTAAATGAAGTCCGCATAAACTTCGGGAAATACACTTACGACCAAGCGCAAGAGGTTTTCGGAATGCACAAGATAGTGTCAACTGCTGTGTCTGCTTCCCTTGTAAACTTTGTGGGGATTTGGACACCTAGGGTAACTTTGGCAACAATGTGGCAGGAGCGCGAGGAGCGATCACGGGACCATTGTACAGGGCACGAGGACACGAGGAGCTTAACCTGGCGGACGACAGTTCAACCATTGCGGGGTAAGCCGCCGAACATCAATACTAAATAAAGGAAACCTTCAAGACTCAGGCCCTTTCTTCAGGCAAGCGGTGAGCGTGAATACTACACTTTGGGTCATCAAAGCGGCCGCCGCGTGTCTGGGGAGTTGGACAAGAACATCACCAGCGACAATTTACACGAGCACATGCACAATCGTATTAAATGGCCAAATTCCGCCGAGAGCCAGGAGTTCAAGAAGGGCTTTAAGGGCGCGAAATTATTCGCAAACCTGCTCCTGCAAAAGATTTTCGTCGGGAGACCAAGATTCGAGACATGAGCTGTGGAGACTGCCTCCGCCATGCAGTTCTCGACCCGGAGAGAGAACGATGCTGCGCAGCTGGACCCTATGGAGGTACCCCTAAGAGCAGCACCAAGATATCGGAGACGCCAATGAGAGTCTTTGAGAGTGCTCAGAACCAGTGCGTGGACATTGAGTGGATTCCGTGTTGCGTCAACTGGTTCATTCTGAGGTTTCGCTTTTTCGTGCTTCCACTTTGCTTCTGCTGTCCTACTACTGGCGCACTGATCCAGGACTTTGCTAGAGTGGATAGACTAGGATTGAAGCCTTGTCATTACTGTAAAGTACCGGGGGAGCGCCCAACCTATTTTCACTGAAAACTGGGTTAATCTATAGCTTATCCCCTCAAACAATTTACAAAGTTTTTATCACCGCAAAAATGAACTAGTCAATGCCGAGCGCCCATTCTCCATCAATATGTTGCGCTAGCGGTCCCAGCCAGACGCCAAAAATTGCAGCACTAACCGCCATCTTATTCAAAAGTTATAAGTGATTGTCTGAATATTTTATTCTGGAAAATGGGGTCCATCATCGCCTGTTTACGGTAACTTGCGCCATAGAGCTTCATGTATTTGAAAGCTCAGTCGGCTGCCATCCCATATTTTGAATAAAACAGCTGTTAGTGCTGAAACTTTGGCATGTGATTTGGACCACTAGCACTAAATTTGGGCAGAAAAAGAGCGTTTTTCCATGCATAACTTAAATTTGTAAAAATATAAATATATATATATATATATATCTTTTTTTTTTTTGGTGGGGGGGGGGGGGGGGGCGGAGGGAGGGGGAGTTTTGTACACATGGGCGCTTGGCCCGTAGAATCGGGCACTTAACGTGTAATTTGCAGATTTCGAAAGTTTAGGAAATGTTAATATTGGGTGCATGAACGAAGTGGGCGCTTGCGCGCTATTTTACGGTAGTGTTTTATTTATTTTAAAACGAAATCTTTACGTTCTGTTCATTCTCTTTCGTTACTCGAGTTAGTGGTGGCGCAAGCTAGAAGGCGTTTTAAAGTTAAGCGGCTTTACTAATGATGATCGATTGAAGGGGAATTACAGGTGGAAAGCTGACAAATCTATTATTATTGTCACTTTTTTAGAGTAAGATGTTCTGGGAGGACCTATCGGCTGGGCGGAAGCCACCATTTTTAATGCAAGGAAATTGCGTCACCTGCCGCCGGCTCTGTGCATCGTAATCTTATTGTCGGTTGTAACGTTGATAATATGAGAGTTATAAAAATACAAACGACAGTGATAATTGAACCGGATTCTTCCGAAAGCCCGTCATTCCCCGCGGCGTTGTGAAAGGTGCCAGGCCTAGGTGCAGCAAGACAGTCGACCGATTCAAGCGATTCATACAAATTCGTCCATACAATCGGCACGCTGATATTAACTGTGTAACGGGTACTCACACGAGGGAGAAATCCCTCCTTTGCTCCCCGGGATGCGCATCACGTGGTAAGAACGTCACGAGTTTGCGCGGACCCGGGCTGACGTAGACATCCCAATGGAAAGGGCAATGTTTTGCTCGGGCTGCACAAACGCTTCCCGCCTAGGCATGGGATCTCTCACTAGAGGTATTACAATAAATGCTAGAGGCTCAGGTGGCGCTAGTGTGCTGTTGCCTTTTAAAGCAGACAGCAACCAGTCTATATTTGACTTCCGGTAATGCATTTCTATGGGAAAACGCAAATTCGTTTTCTCTTAACACTCAATTATTAGAACAAATATAGCTTTGTGTAGTGATAGAATAACAAGTTTGGAACGTTTTACAATCGGATATACAGAAATATGCGTTAATTAGAGTGTTTTCTTTTTTAGATTTCATGGCGTCGAACACTGCGCTAAATAAGTCCAATATATATAAAAAATATGTGTTGACATTGCAGACTGCTCTTGTAGAGAACGTATTTACGTATGTAGTCAATGCTATGGAGCATACAAAGTGAATCAGCTTGACAAAACACCAAAAGGATGCTAATATATCTTATAGTAAAGCAGTCATCTCTCATCTGAATGCTATTACAGCTTGAATCAACCCTACGCACTTTTTAATTGTTCTTTTTGCTTGAATTGATAGCTCGTATTGACATATCATGCTGTACAACAGAGACCTGGGCCTCAATTTTTGCAAGCTTAAACATCGCTCAGTAATAAAACCAAACATTAACTGAATAAATTACACTTTTTAATGTGATTATAGCTACATAGTACCCAAGCTGCGAGTAAAGGAATTACGCTGATTTCTATTATTCCCTGGCGAAGAGGAAGATATCATTTACGTTTTCCTTAGGAATACAAAGGACAACTGCAAACGTAGACTAGTAGCTGTCTGCTTCAATTTGCAACCGAAAGTTCCGTAGAAACTATGGGCCATCTGAGCCTCTAGCGCTTGTTGTAATAACTCTATGGGATATCTTTGCATTTGGCGGTATTTTGTCCGTGTGTCTGGCAACTTTACAGATTTTGCGCAGCGGGGCGCCTGCAGTAGCAACGAAATTGCCTAACTTGTGCCTCGTTCTGTTGCTCATGTTGTTCTAGGCACCCAAAGGAGTAGGAGGTGTCGCAAACCGGCCGAGGTTCGAGTTCGACCAGGTTCGACTTTTTCCGAACTTTTGGTGGAAAATTCGACGAACCTTGTATTAAGGTTCGACTCGTGTGCGCATGCGCGACAGGCTGGCCAGTTGGCTTCGGATTGGATGGTGATGGCTAAAGGACGAATTAAGGGCAGCGTTGATTGGGTTATTTCAGTTAATACAGTACAAAAACAAATAAGTTATTAACTTTTTCAGTGATTAGAATTGGTTTCTTTTAATTGCAACTGTTTATAAAATAAAATAACCATTTTCATAAAAAAAAGTTCTCCAAACTTAGATACGCTTGTATCAAGGTCTGGCCACACTGTCCACAAAGTCGAACCGGTCGAATCTGGTGAAAAGTTCGAAGGTTCGTCGAACCGGTTCGACCGAGTCGAACCTCGAAAGTTCGACCTAAAAATCTGGTTCGACAAAAGTTCGCGACACCCCTACAAAGGAGTCTTCAATATTCATCAGTGCCGTCCTCAAGCCGCTTTTTCATACGGCTGGTTTTTGATTACACGCCCATTTGGTGTTGCATCCACCCATTTCAAGCAGCATCTTTCTTTTAACAGGAAGTAGTTCGTCGTCCTCTGCGATAGCGCTGCTGCCAGAATCGCGTATCGCCGTTTCGTATATGCCTCCATTTTTCGACTCTCGTCAGCGCGCACCGAGCCCTGTTGTCGAGAGTGCGACCGCTAAATGCGTCTGATAACGCAGACATCCCCGTCGGCTCCCCGCCGTTCGTGTGAATCACTTTAGTCGCGGAGTCCCGTTGTTTCCGTCTAACGTCCCTAGATAACGCTATGCGAGGTAGCGACAAGTCGCTCCTCCCCGCCCTCCTCTCCTAGCTCCTGTCGTCTACTAGGGCGAGGTCCGCCATGTTCTTTCTAACTCGCGCACCATGGCTGTGTTCAGAAATCTTCCGAGTTACTTCGGCCGGTCATGTCACGTGTAACCCAGACAGAACAACGCTGGATGCGGGTAGGTTTTCGAACGCCAAGGTACCAATCCGTTATTTGAGAAGTCAGGCCGAGTCAAATCCGCCATCTTTTTCCTAACCGGAAACGGAACGCGGGCACGGAGCAATGAGCGAGCGCGTCGGCACATCAATCGCTGTCGCTACCTAGCAAGGCGTTTATCGAGGGTCTTTGTTCCGCCGATCACTTACGTCACGGACATCCTTCCCCGAAAGCATCCCTCGTATGAATTAGTGTGAATACCCCTATATGGGTGAAAACATCCATCAGATGTGTTTCAAGTGTGTCGTTGCAACCTGCTCATTAAAGGTTGGGTGCAAGGATATTAAATCGGAATGTTGTTCAATTAGCATGAGCTTGCTGGCACTGGTGCGACCCAGTGTACTCGCACGCAATTCCATTAACCAAGAATCTTCTTTTTTGCGGTGTAATTTCGAGAAGAAAAAGTGAGCGTTTTCTTCCAATCTCTCCTTCGCCAAACGTAATGACGTAGTATGAAGGCCACAGTGTCCCCACTGACGATATCTTCGCGACTCCTGTAAAACAGACGGCACATAGCGGGAAAAACACTGAACTGGCCGTAACAGGTCCTTTCGCGATTTCTGCTTTATGCTCATCTCTTGTGGCGTCCGTGATTACATGTTGCTAGTGGTTTCTGCAAGAAAACAGTTGCTTTTGGTGAATCTTGTAACTGTAGAATCAGCTTGTCCCCAGGTTGCTCTGCATGCGACCTACGCTACCACGTGAACCAAAGACTCCCCGCTTATCAACATCCACCAGCACCGTAGAAGGACACGAGGCAGTCCTTTCACAGATTCTTCAAAGAGAGTCAAGCCTCTGGAAGCTTGCTTGCACCATCACATTGCTGCGGCTTCGAACCGCGGAGAATAAAAAGCGGGGCAAACCATTTCAGTGAGTCCAATGCTTGCTTGCTGATATCTCAGCGTTTCCGTTGAGCTGGCACATGGCACGGCCCGACCTGTATTAGACCGCCATATTTGCCCGATAGCGGCGTCCCCTATAGACCTTTGCAACGCTTATCTGCCCGGCGGAAAAGGCTGAGTCACCGAGCTGTGGGCGCATGCGCAGTGTCTGATCTACCGCACAACAGAGCGACAGCGCATGCTCAGAAGGCCTTCCACATGCCCGGCAGACAATGATGGCAGCGCGCAGGAGGCGTCTTTCGCAAAGGTCTATAGGTCGCTGGAGTCGCGAATAGTCCTCACATGACAATATTTGAATGCGGCTCGTAGATTGGACCCGAGCATTGCGTGAGCACTGAATTAGGGTGCGGAGTAATCGATAGCTCGAGAGGCATTCGGGTGGTGGCCCAAGACCAATCGCTGCAATGACAATAGCCGAACCTTAACAATGCTTGGAACTCAGCGTGTGTCTTGTGCTTCGCCAACCCCGATCGGCTCCAGATCACGTGGCCGCTTTTTCTGGCTGCGAGTTGCGGGAGAGAAGGCTGCTCGTTTTTCTTTCATTTTTTTTTATGACTTCCGTTGCACAAGGAGAAAAACTGACGAGTGTTTATGGGTTATAAACGTGAGAGATTCATTCTAAGTGTTATTTACGCAAAACACAGCAATTATTGCTACCGCCTCTTTAACGCCATTTTTATTTGAGCTAGCCTCTGTTAGTTTCGTGCGATTTGCAGTAAAATAAACACGTAGGATTATTTTACTCTCAATATATGCTGCTTTTTGTTAAGTTTTGTGACATTTCGAATACAATTTTCGCAATAGATTATTCATTTTGACATCGACTTTTTGGCCACTATTCCGCACCATTTGATTCGAATTCCAGCTGAAATTTGACAATTCGCACACCTCTACTAAGATTGTAGAATCCTCTCTTGCATCGGGAACTGTGAACGACGGTTCACTTATTTAGAGTATAGTGTCATGTCTCGTTTATATGTGCACCTTCATTCCCCCGAAAATCGTTCATAATCGGAATTGTCCATAATAAAGGGGCAAGAATGCATGCACTTACCCAGTTGGTCGCGGAATATGTTATCTACACGTAACAGCGGAGTATCTAATAAAAAAGCTCGTGAAGCGTTTTTGTTTTTTTAATTCTTACCTATATGTTTATTTAGACCCTTTGACTTTTATTGCACAACCCTCCATTGTTGGTGTGATCGTCCGGATTCATTTACAAACGTAAAAAGTATAATTTAGGTTTTCCGGGGAGCTTCCCTGTCAATTCTACAAATACATCTTGACGGGTAACCAATCGAGAATTTTTGTTGTCGGCGCCAGATGGCGACGTACACCTAATGGTCGAAGCCAGAGCGTCAGATATCCTTCCAACACCGGCGCCACAATGACGTGACGCAAGCAAATCAGCGAAGTACATCAGACGTTTGATATTATGATGCGATACTTGTAAGATGGCCTATCTCATTGAGCTGTAGCGTTGCGTATTACAGCGCGGTAGACTTTTAGGCTTCGAGCCGTACACCGTCAGCGTATGCGTTGATCGCTACCGTATGTCGTTCTACGGGGGAAAGTTGGAGGAAATCGTTTGCAAGTCGAGCCGCGTCCCGATACGAACGTCAAATGATGAGCCTCTAATACGTTCATGCGTCGACCAGATAAGGGCTGATCCGCTCACAGAAAAAGTTTGAGAAGGCCGAAAACAAGAGCGAAACGAATCTACTTTGCGTACTTCAGTTGTGGCATGTCATGTTACGGCTGAGGAATATTTTGTTGAAGGAAAAGTAATAAAAACACAGGACAACCTATCGAGGGAAATACCAGGCCCTAGGATACACCCGCGAAAATAAACGACCCAAAACGAAGCAATGGCTGCGTGACAAAGGCATCTTTGTCCCGTGGTCTAGTGAACTGTCGTTTATGCAGTACTCCGGAAACTGTTGAACACTGCTTTACTTCTTGCACAGACGCTTATCTTTTTTTATTGTGGTGTCCTACAAAGAATTTTTAACAAAAGCCTACATCAACGCGCACTCAAATGAATTGGTGGCTTCCCCCTTTAATCCTGCTTGGCATGCACTGTCTTTGGAAGACCCGCATGATTGATAGAAACGCTGAGCCACCAAGCATCACAAAGTCTAATTATGGTGGCTGGAATGGGAAGTGTGTCGGGTGGGAACGAAGACCTGGAGATGCGCCCCGAGGGGATATGCTGGGGGTTCAAACAGCGCCCGCAAAAGCCGGTCCTGCCCTTCACGGGTGCCCTTTCCAAAGCAGTAAAACGGGGTATCATAAAGTCTCTCCTAAAATCGTCGGGAACCAGGTCATGCCTCCAACTCACCGCGCACAGCGCGCCTACTGCACGACAGAGAGGCTAAATAGGGCAGGATAGCCTGAAAACCTAGTAGCAAATACACTAAAAAGGCTGATCATTGCCTCCCGGGCACCGCCAGCCGCTCCTGTTCTTCGGAAAAAATGTTTTGCAGTTATTCCCTATTCGCCCAACACCGCACATCGCCTTAAAGGGTAACTGCAAAGGAAAAAGTTTTTTTAAAGAACCTAATTGACACAAGCATGTCAAAAAAAATTTTCCGCGAGAAAAATTTGTTTTTTACAGCAATATTTATTGTGTGAGACTGATTTTAGTTTGCGGCAATTTCGTCCGTTTTAAATCGCGCGCCACGAAGTTGTGATTATGTGACGTCAATGGACCTTTTTCACATACCGACGGCACCAGGCGGTGGCTGCACGAACTAAAAATCGAGGAAGGGACCTACCTGCGCTACCAATCGATAATGGGAGCTACGCTACCAGTTTCTTCGTTCTCTGAGCAGCTGGGCGTGCTCCAACCCGCCGTCCAAGTGGGGCATCCAGTGGCGTCCACTTAAACGTCGTGTTATTCTTTCCGTCCGCTTTCTTTTTTTGCGTAACACAATTATATGTATGCTGCAATTACGTTTTCTACTCGCTGATCTACAGCCTCCTTCCGAATTTCCTCGATTTTTGGTGCCAACTTCCGCCGCTTGGCATCGGGCGCTCGCGCTGTGCGCAGAACGCTTCTCGGAAAAGGTCCATCGCAATAGGTTCTCATTGGCTAAGAGTTTGATTGACAGCTTAGATCTTGGTTGTTAAACCTCTGTTATATGTTGCAATTTCCTTTTGAGTGGCATATTTTTACGATTAAAGAATAACCCATGTGATGAGAGTTATTATTCTTTACAAAATGTTTACAAGACGGGCACTTCCGTTTCGATTCATACCAAAACAAACAAAAGCTTCGCCATTCTTTCATGGCCGCCGAAGTCTCTGCTCCCGCCCGTCTCGCCTGCCTCGACTAATCGTTTCGCCGAAGTGATCAGTGTTTCGTGCTGACCAAGGTGCTTGAGTGAGACTTCTTGAAGTGATGTAGTGTGTGTTTAGCAGCTGTCGCAGGTATTAGTGATAGGAAGCGACGCGGGGTTTTGGCTTTCAGAGCGCGGTTCTTTCGTTTTCCTTTTTGTTTGCTTAGCGTGCTTTTTTTTCTTTTTGCTTGCTGGCGCGTGCAAATGCCGACGCAGATGTCAGGTGAGTGATCCCGACAGCGAGCCTTCCAGCAGCCATGTCGCCCCGAAAGGAATGCCATTTGGCTGGAGGCAATCGGGCGTTCGCGTAGCGACAAACGTGTCCAGTTACGTTCTCGTCATATCGCTCCAAAGGCCGTCGAGATTCGCACCGGGTGCACCTAACGTCCGCGACTAGACACACAAAATAAAAGCACTATGTTCACTACGTAAAAAATGGTCTCAGTCCATGCATGTGTGGGCAGGTACGAAATCTTGGCCAAATTTATTCACACCGCACTATGAGCGCAACACGTCGCTGTGCAAACGCAGTCCAACAACACGAAGCATAAAAACGGCAGATTTAGGACAACAATTCGGAGTTCATTGTTAAAATAAAACGACGTAATTTTGTTGAAAACGCCCGTAGCCTTTTACTCACGGTATGCGTCGGGAATCTTCCACATTTTAAAACGTAACGAAGGAAGATTTACTTTTAAAAACTCTCGCTGCGTCCTCCCGCGCCAGTTTGACTGAATCAGCTGACGACGACGGGACTGAACCCCACCACAACCAATCTGCGCTCTGTGGGTGTCTACTTCCAAGCACCCCACCACACACACCACGAACGTTTCAGTTCTTTGTCGCATCGCCGTGTTGCACCAAACAGAACGAGATCGCCGAAGTCAACGCAGCGCTGTCGTGAACGTTGGCTTGTGGTTGCGCACTCATGGACCCTGTGACTCCCTTCGCTCTCCAAGCACACACGACGATTACGAATAATACTTTCCGTCTTCCGGGAACATCGCAGGGGCAGTTCTCCGGTCTCGTCTTCGCTATATGCTCGCAAACCGCGCAGCTTCTCGTTGCAGCTCTATTCTCGTGCATCAAACCAAAACAATACCAGCGCCATGTTCAACGTGCGTAGTTGGTTGCCAGATATCACCGGAAGTCAAGACGCTCAGCTCAGCAGCCAAGTCAACAAAAAAGAGCAAATCCAAGAGTGAGGGCGGGGCGTAGTTCCTCCGCGGGGGTCAAAAGAGCGGGAATTTCAAACGTGCACTCTAAGAAAAAAGATGGTCTCAAAGGACTAACGGCAGCATTTGGACCTCTGAACTCCCATTTGCTCCCCGAAGAGACCATCTGGTTCGAGCGGCGTACCGTGCGCAAACGCTGAGGGCTAGCTGCACACGACCGGGACTAACAGAGGGGCGCGGGGAGCAAAAGCAGCGAGAGGCGCGCGGGAGCAACAGTGCGGGAGCAAAAGACGCGCGGACAAGATGGCGGCGTCTGCTGCATCGCCGATGGCCAGCGTTAGCGACGCACTTACTGTTTCGGAACGCAGGGGAGGTATCCACAGACAATCGTAGCATCAAAAATTGCAGGAGGAGCCATGTTTGAGGGTTGGAGCTCACTTTATAACGATCGTAGCCTCTGTTCCAGCACGTCGTGGAAGTCAGCGCTGACTCGAGCGCCGCCATTTTTGATGCATTGGCCATGCGGCTTTTGACCGTTGTCTTGGCGTCCTTCCCCTTTGCATGCTTCGAAGCGTGTTCTGAAAGCGTTTATATTTTCTTTTTGGTTTAACTGGGATGAAAATAGCCAGCATAGAACGTTTTAAAAACGTTTCCAAAGACAAAAAAAAGGTTCATTCTGTGTTTTTTTTCTTTTTGTATTCTACTTGTTTTGTTTTTTTTCGCAAGAGACGATGCGGTTGCCACGGAGACGCGCATGCGCATAGTGGGGAAGCTATGCGGGGAAGCGAGAACATGGCTCCTGGGAGCCTATGGGGACGCTGTTTTATAGACTGTCACAAATAATTACTGTGTGTACCGTTACTTCTTAGTAAGAGATACGCTCCTTGGAAAGTTTAGCAACAATATTGGAGAACAATATTAGCGCCAAAGCAGCACAATATTTGTAACATCGCTCACGGTTGACATGGTCACTGACAAAACGACTCGTTTCATTTGATCAGTATAAAAGGCGCATGGGTAGCTTTAGGTGTTGGCGGGAGGAAAGACGAAGCTACCCAAGCTACCAGACGTGTTTTCTAAGCTCCGCTAAGTCTTCAGTAAACCTTAAGGTTTAATCACTTTGACGGACGGGACCGAGCCACTTGCTTCGGGCCTTCGCTCCAGGGCCAGGAACGAAGACCACGGTGAGGACCTGTAAGTCGGACAAGATGAAAGACATCTTTCTAAGCCCCGAGGAATGCCTTAGGCCTTAGTGGAACACAATCGGGAGACACCAACGAGACGACTCTCCGTTTACGTGGCGGACTTCGTGGCGCCGCCAAGTGCTGCGGGCAGCCACCCAAGGCAGCAGATCGGCAGAAATGACCCAAGCAAGTCTCTTCGGTCCGAGTGGATTCAACACAGAACAATACAAAATAATCAGCGCGACAGGCGAAACGTTTTACAATTGGGATACGTTACTGAATGACTTTGGAGCCCAAGTTAAGGCTTCGGTGGAATCTCAGATGAAGGCGCAAATGGAAGCACAACAAGCTCAGTTTCAAGCTCGGATTGAGTTACAACTGAAAGCCCAAGAAACTCAGCTTAGAACGCAGTTCGAAAAAGAAATGAGGGAAAGACTCGACCCACACAAGACAGACAGAAAAAGGCCAAGGACGGAGGAACTCCAGCACGTAGACGAAACAGTGGCCCTAACAGAGCCACCCATGGAGCCGGACAACGAACAAGACGAAGAAAAGGAAGGACAATGGATAGAGGTCCGCCGCGGGAACAACGCGGGCGTGCGCAAGGTCAGAATCAAGAACGACAAGCCTAACACGAAGCTGGACATAGATCACCGAACTTTCAACCAGACCATGAAGAAAGCGGGAATCTCGCTAGAAAACGGAGCAAGAGCAAGGATTGACCCGAGAACCAACGACTACATTGTCACCACAAAGAACGAGGTGGAATATGAAAGGCTTTGTAACCTGAAGAAGTTTACGAATGAAAGAGGCGAAAACACGGAAATCAAAGTGATACCAGGCCTCGCAAGCAACCACTCGAGAGGGGTCATATACCTGAGAAACCCGGGGAACGATATGGAAGCCCTCTGCGAAGAAATCATATGCAAGACGCATCAGGTCATTTCAGCGACCATAATTGGCAAGAAAAGAACAACAGTCCTATTAACGTTTGAAGGGAAGGAACCACCAAAGAAGCTAGCGGTTGGACTTATAATTCAAAAGGTCTTCCCATACACGCCAAGGCCGGTAGTCTGCTACCGTTGCCATAGAATCGGCCACAAGGCCGAAACATGCACAAGCAAGGTAGAAGTATGTAAGACGTGCGGAAAACCCCACCCAAACGGGCTAGACGCGCCATGTGGAGGGGACCCCACCTGCGTGAACTGCAAGGGGAGACACCTGGCGCTCAGCAGGGATTGCCCGATGAGAGTCCCGCGGAGGGACGGCAAACCCACCTACGTGCAAAACACTGAACAGGAAAGAAAAAGCGCAACTCCCACGGAAACGGCAAAACCAGAGAACAGTGCTGAAAAGAAGACATACGCAGCTGCAGCAAGAAAGAAACCTGTTGGGGAAATCAAAGACCCTCTCATAGCATTATTGCGGCAACTCACCAAGCTTCTCTCAGACGAATATGGAACCTGAGCTAAGAGACATAGCCCCAAAAAGAATGTATTGGATACTACAATGGAACTGCAGAGGAATTAAAGGTAAAATTAACGAACTCAAAACCAGAATAGAGACATGGGGAGACAAGAGCCCCGACATTCTTCTCCTGCAAGAAACGAGGCATGCTAACCTGA
>JAZHYW010017220.1:0-18153 GCA_037355805.1 Ixodes ricinus
AGCCGACCCTATAACATACACATGCATTTTGACCCCCTCCCCCTCTCCGCAACCCAAGTCGTAGACATCCCCAGCCCAGCCACCTCAGCCCCCCCCCCCCCCCCACCCCACGAAAGAAATTCCTGGCTACGCCACTGATCCACGGACCCAGACCCTTTGCCTGGTCAGTCATTGCACTTATCACTGAACTCGTATTAAAATTAATTCTTATATTTATTTATTTATTTATTTATTTATTTATTTATTTCAGAAGGGGAAACACAATTATTCAGAAGTAATACAAAACGGGAGTTGGAAGTAACATTGAATCTTTTGAAAATACAGCTCTGACAATAACGTTTCAACAATGTCACTTGGCAGGTTATTCCAATCTTCAGTGGACCGCGGGAAAAAAGAGCATTTGAAAACATAAGATCCGCAGTGAAATGGAAAACATTTTTTAATTCTCTTTTCTTTCTGAAAAGCGGAAGGCTCAATAATTTATTGCAGCGAGTTAATTTTTAACCATTGCATTTTTTTTATTATGACTCCGCACCGGTCCTACTTTGAGTTTACCAAACTCAATACCAAACTCATTTTGTGTTCTCCAGTCTCGTGGTTTTGGTCAAAATAAACACCCAGCTACCTAAATGAGACACCTGACAGCCCAAAAAATAGTTAATTTGTTTTTATTTTAAAGGTATTTAATTCCTCAAGCTTGAATTTTGGAATCCTAAGTCTACCACGTCATCACGTTTTCCTGGAAATCCACAAAGAGCCAAACACATGCACGACAAAAGGGCCGGCACGTCATATAAATGTGATCACATTGGAATACGTGTAATTGGCCTCCGAAATCCCCGCGGGGTGGTAACGGCGCACAGGCGTCGATTGTTTTGTCGTGTATAAGTCTCGTCATTAGCTCAGAACGATTTGCTCGTCTTGTTCTGAACACATTTGCTGGAGACATGAGCTCGGACCGTAGTCAACTAGCCCTCTTGAACGAGAACTGGCGCAGCCGTGCGTGTTCCAAAGAAAGCTCGTGCAGAGAAAAACAACCGAAGGACCAAGGTTGTCAAATTCAGGATATAGAAAAATACCCCACTGTATCGAAGCGCCACCGCACACGATTTCTCGCATTGATGTACAGGCCTGTAAGGCGATCCCGCCGCCATCTGTTGGTTCAGAATCACACTAACCAAGGGTGGGGTTGCACCTTAAAGGGACCATGAAACGATTTTGAAATCGAATTTCATCCACCGATCGCCGTAAAAGGTGTGAAAAGAAACACAAAAACACCAAAATAGGGAGCCAAAAAAATTATTCGCTATAGAACTTTTAAAAGAAAACTGGACTCTTTTGCGCCTTCTTTCCTTCGAAAGCTCTCTGCCTTTTCACTGCGATGCATCCGCGGAATCGCAGCGCGTCAGCCGAATCCACGTCGCCTATTGGGTAAGAGCCTACCTCACCAGCACCGCGATCGTAAACAATAAATAGCCGGCGAACGTTTCCTAAAAGTTTTGTTAAATAATATTCAGATCCACATTTTGTAGCATAATTAGAGATGTGACGAAAATTGCCAAATTTGATAATGCTGAGAGCCAAGCGCCATCTATCGTGTGGTAAACGAAGCAACTATTGCGCGTGCGCAATAGGGTGGTAGGTCCGACAGCGTCGGTCAGTTACTTGGCCGCGACGATCAAGGAACGTTTATTTTTCTATGTGTTCTTCTCGCGCGTCCCGACTTCAAGCAGCAAGAAAAAAGTACTTGAAACAGACCACGACGAACAAGAACGCTGGATCCACAAACACCCGAGAGAAGCTACAACGGCTACGAATCCACCGACCCGCGACCAACCGAGCTCGTCAGATAGGCCTAGGAGGCACTCCGACTCGCTCGGTGCAGCGTTGCTTCAACGGTACTTGGCCAAGACCGTCTGCCCACGACCGGCTGGCGTGCTGAATGGAATATGCCGGCGCGACCCTTGTGGACCCTTCCCGTATTTTGATCGCTGACCTCAATTTTAGATTAAGAGGTGAGGTCAATCTCTAACCCCTTGTTTTCCGAGGCAGTGTTGACGAACACTGTCGTCGAAAAGGGACTCTCGTCGATTCTATCTTCTTGTTTTGTGTGATATAGAGCTCAAATAAACGCCGTATGGATTACCTTCGTAACACGGTATGTACACTTTGTTATTAGTATGCCATTTTTATTCTGACACGACTGCACGTCACTGTCGAGCTATAACAGTTCGTGGGAGCTGTGGGAGCTACGTGCAATGCCGGTCCAACCTTCCTTTGCCGAGTGTCGCGTCAGTATCGAGTTGCAATCGTAAAAGATCGGTCCCGAAGCGCTTACCAACAGCGCGAATACAGCACTTCCATCAAACGCGCGCGTCCGCTCCGAGTGTGAACAGGTATTTACGTGGCTCTTGCTGACACTGTCGTAGTTCAAACGTATCTTTTTTAACGTCGGCTCGCTCTTGCATCTCCGAGGCCGCGAAAAAACGCCGCGGCAATTTGTTTCTATCTACGTCGCTTTGCAAACGACTGACACGGGCCGCCTTTTACCAACAATGACAGTTGGGTTGACTTCTGGAGTCTTCACCGGAAGACTCGCCGCACTTCCCAACAGGCATACCGGCGTATGGGACTGGTCCCATGCTGTCGCTGTAGCGCAACATATCTCATTGAATTTCGCTCAGCTGCGATGTGTCCATGGCTATCGCGGCGATGAGGGGCGCCGATTCAGAAAATACGTCGGTGACATCAGCGCCATCAGCGCAGTAAAACCTACCGGCGCACCCCCAACTCGCCGCCGCTGACGCTCCCATTCTACAGCCGAGAGAACTTCCGGTTCCGGAAACAGGGTACGTCACGACCGTCAAAATTACGCCGCAACTTGTTTTGCGGTCAGTTGAGAGAAAGAAAAAGTCAATATTTCATTAATTTTTTGTGTAGAAGTTAATAAACCGAGACGAAAACGGATGCCTGTTCGGCATTCAGTGAACGTTGAAGGTTTAATGTAAAAGTTATCTGGCAAAAGTAAAAAGGTCATTTCATGGTCCCTTTAACAAGAAATCCGTCATGGTCGCTGCTCTACTAGTCACGTTCATCGGCAATGAATAATGCCGCAGGCTTTCGCGTTGCCTAGCTTAAATGACAATGTAAGAGGACTGTAGAACACTAGAGCGCACGACACTTGAGCGCCGACATTAGAGCGCCGACAGTAGAGCGCCACGACGTTAGCGCGCGCGACACTAGAGCGCCGCGACGTTAGAGCGCGCGACACTAGAGCGCCGCGACGTTAGAGCGCGCGACTCGAGAGCGCGGCGACGTTAGCGCGCGCGACTCAAGAGCGCTGCGACGTTAGCGCGCGTCAGGCGCAGCGATTAGCTCGCGTGTCCTTAGAGCGCCCGTCACGAGAGCGCACAACCAGTCCAGCGCGAGTGGCCCGACCGGACCGACCACTTGTTCGGGCATCGCGTGTTTTATGTAAAATTGGCAGGGATTTATGCCGCGGAATTTAGCAATGACATTGCGAAATGAGTCGACGAAATGTTTGCGTGTGACAAACCAAAAAGTGTTACAAAAAGCTAACAGAAAAAAAAGAATATCTGTAGCGTGCATTTTTGCAGAAAAAAAAACATTGCAGCTGACCTAGCCTAGGTCAGCTGCAATGTTTTTTCTCTAATTTTTTTAACTTTTTCTCTAACGTTTTCTAAATCAAAGAACTAATGAAGGCTTCATTAGTTCTTTGATTTTGTATATCACAGATTTGCAGGGGAGGTTTTCCTGTATCCGTCAAAAGGCTGGAAAGATCTGCATCCGATAAAATTGCGCTGAGCTTTCCTTCGATGAGTTTTTTACTGATACTTTTTAGCGGTGATCTTTCTTCATTACGGACATGGACGTCAGAATACCATTTAAACTTATGCGAGGGACGTCTAAATAGCCACCAAATAGATCGGAGCCCAAATGCCTGTCAAGAATAGACCAAATATAGCAAAAAGTAAACTATTTATAGTATATCCGAGAGGCGCACCGCAGCACTGTGAAGAAATCTTAGACTCGCTGCTCCACTCAACTGCAACCTTTCCCGGTACCTATATGCCCCAGCCCACTCCCTGCCCCTTTTCTCTCCGATGTCAGTAAACAATTGGTTAGAAAGAGTCGTACCCGTTTCTATTTTTATATTTTTATTAAAGGCATATTCAATGAATCAAAAATCACCAATGCTTCAATCCGATGAGTCGCACAATAGACCCTTTCTGGAATTCAGAGCCATCTGGTGACTCAAATGTCAGTTTACGTTTTACCGTACTAATGGTGGCAATGAACCTGTGGTCTGCAGTATTTTTGGGGCACTGTTAGTTTGAAAGTCAACGGTAAACGAGAATGTGCGCTTCACTTTACGGTTCCTTTTCAATCTCTTTCAGTGTCGATGGCGAAAAAGATTCAACGAGACAGAACACAAGCGCCAAACCAGATAGGGCGCCTTGATAATGTTCTATACATCAAGGGGCATTCAACATGGTTAAAACGCGCACAAAGAGACGAGGACAAACAGGGAAGGAACACAAGAACACAGACAAGCGCGCACTCACAACTCTAGTATATTAAGTAAAGAAAAGAAAGATGAAGCACAATATTTTACAGGGGACAACGGCACCAGGGCCGGTTTTCTCGAAGCGATGGTAAACCCATTTTGGTAAACCACGGTGCCTAGGAAGGAAAAAGTACCTAGGCACTGTAATAAACGGCTGGATATAGAACAACAATTATTATTTTTGATTGGGCAGTGAGATGCGTCATCTATCGGTCATCTTCCACATGAAAGAGGAATGCCGCGCATGTTTTTTGTGGCACGTGTTTTTTGATAATTTTTCTGCTTTTCACGAACCTTAGAACAAATTTGTCGCATTTTTTAGGGGCTGATAGTACTACGGGCACACCATACCTACTTGCCACTTGTTTCAGATTATGTGATATTTTGTGTAGGTATGGCAAAACCACTCACCCGGTTTTTGTCATTGGGGCGCCTAGTTTTTTCACCCCCTTTTACATTCTTTACCAGCGTTCCTATCACTTCAATTAAGACCTGATTCGGGAACCCTGAAGATTTTAGTCTATCGATTTGGCCCAAGAAACTCCGGTGAATGGCATGGAAACACGACTTTTTTAGGGCTGAAGTGAGGCAGAGATATGCAATGCCTCTCTTCACTACCTTGGAGTGTGAGGATGTGTAGTGAAGAATACCTTTTTGGCACGTGGTTAGAATGACCAGCACAAGTGATCGGCGTGCAATGAGAGCAAAAGGTCTAAGAATTGCAACGCCCCTTCTTTAGGCTTCTCAAAAGTAAAGGTGAGCCCAAAACCGCACGTATGAAAAATGTCCATAATCGTAGTAACCAAATCTTGATCCGCAGTCTTTTTGTAGCAATAAAAGAAAATCATCTACATATTTGAACACGTTGGTAACAGGTGTGGACTTAATAGCTAAGGCAATAGCACGGTCAATTCTAAGCAAGAAAAATATCACTTAAGACTGGCGCGACACAAGACCCAATACACACCCTCCATTTTTGTAAAAATACCCCGTTTTGCCATCCGACGATTGTGGAATTTAAATAAAATTGCAGTAATTCAAGAAAACTGTCTGTAGTCACCCCACTTGAGTTCGGAAGGCAATTTCGTCTTGGGATTCAATGCACTCCCTGACTGAGCTAAGTAAAGGGTCATGAGGAAGGGAATAGAAAAGGTCTTGTACATCTACGCTAAATGCATTGTGATTGGAAAATGCATTTGTCTTTAAGGTTTGAACAACCGCTTCAGAATTCTTAACCAAAAAGGGGTCCTCAATCCGCAAAACGGAGAGTGTATTTGGAGATAGGCCGACAATGAGGGCATTGAAGGCGAGTGTGTGCTACTAACAGATTAACAGGAACCGAGTTAGAAATGAACGCTCATGCAGTTCTTGCATCCAATTCCTGCTTCACGTTCCGCTAACGTCTAGAATGTATCATCCGAATCATCTGCTTAGGAGCACTTTCAACTTTTTTCTTCATCACTAAACAAAAGGCAGCCATTAGTATAGCACATATGCCATTTTTGAGATGATGATAGCCATCAAAGTGGCCAGACTGAATTCCGGAAAGGGTCTATTTTGTTCTGTCTGTGAAGCCGCGGGTGCATCCCACATTTTGCGGTGTTCGCTCGACTGGTCGTGCGCTCTCGTGTCGCGCGCTCAACTGTTCGTGCGCTCTTGTGTCGCGCGCTCAATTGGTTGTGCGCTCTCGTGTGCGCGCGCTCAACTGGTCGGTGCGCTCTCGTAACGTGCACTCTAGTGTCAAGCGCGCCACTGTCGCAGCGCCCTCTAGTCGCGCGCTCTAACGTCGGCGCTCTAGTGTCGCGCGCTCTAAAGGCGCGCTCTCCCATGTAAGAGTGATGATCTCGTCCTGTATTTTAGATCGTTATCTCATTCTGGCCGTCCTTAAGCCTGGAAACACGCGGTAATAGTAGACTTATTCCAAAACTCGAAGCGCCTCATCACGGCGTAATGCCACGTTATGCATTGTGGGAATCAGTGGGAAGCAAAATTTGTACGCGCTCAGCTCCTGGCCTACAGGTTTTATTTATTTATTTGTTCTCTTAGCCACAGCGTCGGAAGGCAATACAGTGGGGGGAGGGGGAATATATACATCAATTATATAAACAAGAACTATATTGGAACATCTCCGGAAGCGCACATGCACACACTAAGAGATACAATAAATGAGGGCACTTTGAAATCAAAACATTTACTTTACAATGCAGCAAAAGCACTTCATTGTCCACAATTTCAACAACTTATGCGGTCAGCTGATTTCATTCGCCCGTTGTTTTAGGCGAAAATTTATGATTTTAACTGGTTGGTTTTACATTTGTGTTCACGTACCTTCTGCTGATGGTCAACACGTTGTAATATATAGTATGGGGGAAAATGTACGTTTCACGTTGTAGTCCAACTCTGCGATGATACATGTTATGAAATAGTGTGAGCCTTAATTTCTCTCCTCTTATTTCAAGAAATCCCCAATCCAAAATTGCTTCACACTTGTCATGCTGAGTCAGAGGCCACGCTCAGGTAAGTCGCTGACAAGGAGCTTAAAGGGATGCTGAACCGAAATTTGGATTTCTCAAAATAAGGAAAGGGGACTGTTCAATGGGGCGCCACGAACCCCAAAACACCACTCATGAAGCGATATCTCAAACGGATGGCCGTACTTTTGTAAAATGAGGATGCGATTGAGTGAGAATCGCGACGACGCGTTTCCTGCGAAATTGTTGAGGTGGAGGGTAAACGGCCTTGCTTCTTTCCCTCTTCGCGTCCTCGCGGAGTCAAAGCAAGAAGAGGAGGAAACGAGAATCGCGACGTCACGGGCCTTTTTGGCCTTGTTCAAGCGCGCTCTTCTTCCAGAAAAATACGACCATCCGTTGGAGATATCGCCTTGTGAGTGATGCTTTCGGGTTTGTAGCGTCCCGCCTAGCGCTTCCGCGATGTTTTCTTTTAAATCGAAATTTCGGTTCAGCATCCCTTTAAATTCAAGGACAGGCGCTGCCTAGTCATTTACCAGAGCAGTGCTGGAGTGAAACTCAACATTCATTGGATCCCTTTCCATGTGTCGAACGGCGCAGTACGCAGAGCTTCGAACCCCTGGGCAAAGTTACCGAAGTTTCACGAGACACCTGGATGGCCGAATGTTTCCAGGGCATTGAGTCAGCGACGAGCCTTGCGCGCATCAGTCTCAAGGAGGGGACAACGACCGACAGCTATACTCCACCAGTTACGACTTTTTGGCGCGAACAGCCTGATTTTGGTCCATAGACGCGCACCGCTATGCTTGCGCTGTAAGTGAATTGTACACATACGAGGCGACTTCAGGGTGCCGCAATGTTCTTGAGTGTCACTGCTTCGGTACGTGCACGAGATGACTACGGACGCTGACGAGGCGGACAGCACGGCGGCGAGCATGCACCGCGCCCGCAGGCCTGAACTTCGAATGTAAAGGCCGGAATTCTCGCACTGAAGATCATCGAAGCGGAACGGCTGGTAAAGACGAAGCAAACGCCAGAAATTTGGCATCTTCCACGCTTCAACAGAAAAACGTCTCGAGCTTCCCAGCGCTTCAAAATAAAAAAAGCACAATTCGGAAGACCGTTCTCCACCAGAGGAATGTCCGCAAGTCGTCGAAATGCCTCACGCGAGTCAAACCAGCAAGCGTCCCCTGAACAAACTACAAAGGGAAGGTGCCATGAAACAGGACAAGATCCAAGAAAGGTCGTTATAATAAGCTTCATACCCGACAGAACTCACAATAATGATTCACGACTAAAGTCTGAACTGATCCAATAAAGGCCCCCTGTGGCAGCTAACTTGGGCAAGTGATAGGGGAATGAACGGGAGGTTACTTTCCTGGATAGACTGCATAACCTTACCTCTTAAAAATGTGTTAATTCCAAGAAACTTGTCGCTTTGCCTCTTCAAATGCTTGCGGATTGAATTCCACCCGAAGGCAATACCAATTAAAACGAATGCTATATAAAGAACAACTGGGTATTCTGGCGATTCAAGGGGAATATTGTCAGAATACAAGCGAGTAAAGAAAGCATTGCAACCGTTTCTTTAAAGAATGAGGTTTGCGTCTGTAGTGCCGTTGGTATGTCAGCAGGGAGCTTCCTTTTTCTAATAAAAAGAGGTCATAATTTTCCAATTCGCCAGTAATTTCTAATGATTAAGGTCGTTTCATTATATGTGACTTTAGTATATCACATCTGTCTTCGCGAGTTGTCTGTGTTTCCGCTCGAAATAGGATCAAAGAATGTGAAGTCTACTTTAACTATCTTCGTCCATACTTAGATTGTGACCGCATGGTTTCCTTTATTGGAGATTTCAATTGTGTCTGCAGCACTTCAGAAAGGTGTACAGAAAGAAATAATAATGACAGTAGCACAAATCTTTTGAGCGAGATGGTTTATGATTGCGATAAAATCAATATAGCGGAGATGCTTGCCCAAGGAGGACACCTCCAGTTTACGTATTTTCAAACATCTATGTATGCCCTTCTTGATAAAATGTATACATATTTTTTATGAACCGCTGGCGCAATAAGACCTGGATAACAGAGCCGTTTATTGAGAAGAGTTTGGCCATACATTGGTTTGAATAGGCGAGCATCTCGGGGCCAACCACAGGCCGCGAAACAGCCCCTATCGGTGGTCGTGTGCTCTAAATTTGTGACACGACTATACTTCGTTTCACCTTATGTGCGAGCGAAGGCAAAACTGGAAGCGCGAGCACGGAAGCTCCGTGCGTTCAGGCTTTGCTCGAGCGCGCGAGCTGGGGAGAAAATGCAAAAAGCGCTGGTCTCGCGCTTCTAGCTTTGGCTTCGCTCGCAGATAAAGTGCAACGAAGTATAATTTGAGCCAGTGCCGAGTGGAACTCCGCGTCTCAAGACGCTCGCGCACCCCACCCTTTGCACTGCTTTCTTTCAGCCAGTCTCAGGACGCTGTTCTAGCAGTGCAGACAAAGGCGTGGGCACGAGCGCGTGGCTTTGGAAAGTGCCTCCTATGCACGAGCTCTCGTACAAACACAAGCGTTTCGCTGAGCTAGGCTCACGCGCCTGTGCCTTTGTCTTCACTGCAGACATTTGTGAGATGGAGTAGAGGTCTCCTGATTGGTCGACGCTGTGTCACAAATTTAGTTTACGCTCTAAGCGTGGGGGGAATATTCGGCGCTGGCGGCGGCCTTTGCTCCGCCTATTGTCCAAACTCTCCTAATATACGGCTCTGTGGATAAGTGAGGGTGCCTAAATGTCTGTTTGTCTCAGGGTGAAGACATCCATTGTTGCATCTGAATCTGCCAGCGCGTGACGCTCTCGCGCACTCGGTGCGTGGCTGGGCACTATACTTCGTTTCAGCTTGGGTCCAGACGCAGGCGATGCTACAAGCGCGAGCTCCGGGCTTTCAGCGTTCCTGCCAAGCACGCGCGCTCGTGCAATGCAAAGCACTGTTTCAGGGCCACGCGCTCGCGCTCGTAGCATCGGCTGCGTCTGGACCCAAGCTGAAACGAAGTATAAAATGGCGTCTGTGCGTTAGCCAAAGCTATGCGCTCGAGCTGAGTGACGCCGGATTGCGCGCACTTCAAAATGCAAAAAAACAAAACGATTGGGCGTAAATATGGCTGAGATGTCACCACTCCAAGCAAAAGCGCGCGTGTGTGTATGAAGGCACTGTATGGAGAAGTATGGCGAAGTGCGCGATCGAAAGCGTCGCTGTGGTCGGCCTTTCACGATTGGCCGAATGCTGATTATGACGTCAGGAAAGGATTTCTCATCGACTGAAATAAGAGGAACGGAAGAACTTCAATTTCTACGGTGTTGGTAGTGTTGCTTTAAGAGCGCAATGATTTCAAGCTTCCACCATGCTCCTTACAAACACCATCTAACTTGTTGTTCGCAAGGTAATGACGTCACGAAAGGTAACCATATGAGGGCGCCACTAAAACATCTCGCCGCTAATAGGGAGTATTCACTGGCGGTCATCGCGTGTGCGCGACTGCTGAGCGCGTGCTGACGCGAGGCTTCCACAGTTCTTATGCTGCGTGCATTCCGCACCATCAAGATTGCTGGTCTTACTAGCCTAATAATGTCGATCTGAGCATGCGCTCTAAAGAGAGCCCTCGAATATGGCGATATAGCGGCGAGATGTTTTGGTGGCGCCCTCTAATGGTTCCCTCTCGTGACGTAATTACCTAGCGAACAACAAGGTCTATGGTGTTTGTAATGAGCGCGGTGGAAGCTTATAATCGTTACGCTCTCAAAGCCAAACTGCCAAAAACGTCAAAATTAAAGTTCTTACATTCCCCTTATTCCCGTCGATGAGAAGTCCTCTGCTTACGTCATAGTCAGCATTCGGCCAATCGTGGCAGGCCGACCGACCACAGCGACGCCTTCAATGGCGCACGTCGCCAATACTTAAGGGAAAGTTTCTATGGCGATGAAGCCGAAGCTATGGGTGCAGGTGCGCTGGCGCACCTTGAGCACCAATGAAAGATGTGCACGCGCACTCTTCCCGCCTTCTAAACTGCCACAGAAATTTGACCCCGAGTATATATTTTAGTTTTTTGCTTGGGGGATCGGTGGCCGAGTGTGCTTTGCTTTGTTTCACCTTATGCTGTTCCGTTTCGGAAGCTAGAAGCGCGAGCTCATAGCGTTGGTAGGTGCCCTTAATGCACGAGAGTTTGTGCCGCCGAGATGTGCCCAAGAGCAAAGAGGTCGCACTTGTGGCCTTCTCTGCTGTACATCATTAGGTGAAAATCCAGACTTGTGCCTATCTTAAATCTCTACTCAAGATACTGTAATTCAAATACTGTTGGAAGTATTTTGGTATCTTGCAAATACATTCAGACTAGACTCTAAAGTATTTGCTACTCTCTATCTTAATTAAATTTCTCACTATCTTGGAAGACTATCGGTCAATGCCCAGCATACACTACTGGGTGTTGCAACGGACGTTGCGAACGCGCTAAATATTCATAATGAAAAAAAAAAAAACATTGCAGAATATATTTAACACATCTTTACACAACCGACTGGTCCGGTCCCGGAGTATACGAAATCCGGCAAGCATAAACAACTCAAGGGCACTCAACAGATCCCACCGCCGCACCCCTAATCCCGTTACGGCTAGGCCTCTGCGGAATTAATCGCGAATGAGAGCCAAATGCCCCGCTCCTTCCGTGATATATACGCAACCGCCTTTTTTGGCGCAGCCGCTTCTCGAGACTATCACCGCCACGCGTGGAAGGAAGGAAGGAAGCAGCTGATCGCATACATTAAGCGCGCGGCAGACGGTCGCGATGCACAGCTAATCCCCCCCCCCCGCCTTCCCTCCTCCTTACCCGCATCACCACCCCCATTCCAAGTCGGCTCCTCTCACTCTTCGTTGCTATCTCGTAAAGTACTCTTCAGAGTAGAGGTTCGCCATAAAAAAACGACAGAAACGAAAGACGTCACAGCGGTAACAGGAAAAAAAAAGCGAGCGGCCGCTTTTTACGCGGATGCCACAACAGCTGCTTTTTTGCGAGGAGCAGGTTTCTTCGTTGGTGTCGAAAGGTAGACGTTTGCCGCACGGCTCCTGCGAAGCGCATGTGCAAAAAAAAGACAAGAAATGAAAGCGAAACAGCGAGAAGGAAAGAGAAGGTAAGAAAACAAGAAACAGAGACTGATAAAAAAATAACTGGTTCAGGTAGAAGGGTTTTGTTTGTTTGTTCTTTTAGGGCGCGCGTGGCTCGTGCTTGGCACGCGTCGTCAGTGTGTTACGTGGGCTGTCAGCCGTGTATTTCATCTGGTCTAAACCGTCCCGTTCTTTTTTTGTTCTTGCGTTACTATTTTTCGAGTGTTGCTTGTTTGTTTTCGTCTATCTTGTTGGCTGTGTTAGGAAAGTTTCACCTTCAAAATAAAAACACAGAAAAACGCACAGAAGTGGCAAGACGGATGAATGAACCTTTTTCTTCCCCCGTTCCACCTGCTTTACGAACGAACTAGTGGGGACACTCTCTGATAGATGTCTTTTCGTTCGAAATCCTCTTCTTTTCGACCGCGTGTCCCTGTCTGGGCGAACGTTTGCTCGACAGGGAGTGCACTTGCGATTGGTTAGTGGATTTGCCGCCATCTATGTGTTTCTCGGCTAAAGTAAAAGTGTGCTGGTTAAAATCATGCAAACTATAGTCCGTTACGACTCAAGAAGGTAGGGCGAGGAAAAGGAAGTACTGGGAGGAGGGGCAGACGGAACGCTGGAGAGGACAGGGGGAAACTTCCTCCCTCTCTGCAGCGTTCCGTCTGGCCTCACTCCTCCCCGGGCTTTCCTTTCCCTCGCCCTACCACCTGAGCTGTAAGTTACTATAGATACGCACAGGGGACACGCAATTTGTCTTATTTCCGGCACATTTCCTTGAAAAGTAGGGCCAGCGGGTTCAGTCAATTTCAACTTTCGTCAAGTAGCTATTAAAATTATACCTTTTACATACCTGTTATTTTTATTACATTTTCTGAGGATGGCTGTGCTATTAAAAGTTTTATATTTCGCGACTCTGAATCAGAAGTAACTGCAACTAATACCTCAATTGTAGATATCATTACGTCTGGATCACCAACACAAAATAGGCATAACGACCTGAAAAAAAAAAGAACTTTTATAGTTTGTATTTTGAACCACTCCTTTGTAAGGTGGTTCAAAATACAAACCAACAAAAGTTCTTTTTTTCGAAAGTCGTTATGCTATTTTATGTTGATCAGACAGCGCAATGATGCTCAATTGAGGTATTAGTTGCAGTTACTTTCTGATTCAAATCCGCGAAAATATAAAACAATAGCTTAAATCCTCAGAAAATGTAATATAACGGGGTATGCAAAAGGTATAATTTTATTAATACTTGACAGAAAGTTGAAATTAACCCTTTGGTCCCTACTTTTCAAGTATGAATAAGACAAATTACTTTTTGTGCGTAATCTATAGTAACTTACGGCGCTCCAAGGTGGTAGGGCGAGGGAGAGGAGAGCCGGGGAGGAAGAGGCTGGACGGACGCTGCGGGGAGGGGTCCCCTGTCTCCGGCACGTTCCGTCTGCTCCCTCCTCTGACACTTCTCCTCTACCTCTTGGTCTTATTACAATTCATGGTACAATATAACACGCACCTACTGGCGGCGATACCGCATCGGCGGCAAATCGCAGTGCTCACATCGATAAGCGCGGTCGAGAAGAGGATTTCGAGATTTTATCGAGTGTCACGCTAATTCGTTCGTAAGCAGGTGGGCTGAAATTGGCATTGCCGCTGCCTTCGTTTTTATGTTTTAGTGAAGACTCTAACGCATACGGCAAATAGACGAAGGCAAACAGAGCGGCATCGAAAATGGCGCAGGGCAAAGGACAGTTTGAACGGATTAATGCACGGCTGACTGGCGACGCGTGCCGAGCTGGCCACGCGCAGGCAAACCGACCGCTACCTGAACCGATTATCTTTAATCGAGTCTCTGTTTCTTGTTTTCTTACCTTCTTTCACCTAACTGTTTCGCTTTCATTCTTATCACTGCGTCGTCGTACGGCGATCTACGCCTCGGCAAGCGAAAGACCTGCAATGCCTCCTGAAACGGCTGTAATGACATCCGTAAGCGGCCGCTCATTGCCGCTGTGATTTTTTTTATGGCGAACTGAAATTCTCTGCGGATAACCTTGAAGAGTGAACCAGGCACTGGGTAATGCGAAGAGAAGTGGTGTGCATCGCCGTCTGCCGCGCTAATGGCAATGCGATCAGCAACTCCGCGTGACGTGATAATCTCGAACGACTGCGCCAAAAGACGGTTGCGTATATCGCGGAGAGGCGGGCATTGGCTCTGGCTGCGTGTGACAGCGTGAAGTCTATTGAGTATACTGGTGTTGTGGTTGCCCAGTTTCATTTCTCCGGGACAATCGGTATGGGTTGTGTTAAACTATATTCTGCAATTTTTTTTTCATTATGAAATATTTAACGCGTTTCAACGTCCGATACGACACCCGGTAATACAATTATCTTCAAGATGTGAAGTAGATGAAGAGTAGCAAATGCTTTAGAGTCTAGTCTGAATGTATTTGCAAAGACCAATACTTCAACAGTATTTAATTACAACGAATGAATTTAGATAGTACAAGTCTGATCACTAATGATGCTCAGCGAAGAAGGCCACAAGCCTCTTTAGCTGTAGACATCTCGGCGGCACGATAGGCACTACAACATATGGCTCGCGCTCTACTTCGAAACAAAGATTTGTATAGACAACAAAAAAGCAAAACACTCGGCTACCATTAAACAAAACAAAATATACTCGGGAGTCAAATTTCTGTGGCAATTTAGAAAGGCGGAAAATGCCGTGCACACATCTTTTCATTGTCCAGATGCGCAGCTTTACCTACACCATCGCCACTCTTTCTACCCTTAAATGGCGACGTGCGCCATTGAAACGTCGCTGTAGTCAGTCAGCCTGCCACACGATTAAACTGATGCGGCTATGGCGTAAGCCGGACGGCATCGACGGGAATGAGAATGTAAGAACGAATTTTTGGCGTTTTTAACGGCACGAACGTAACGATTATAAGCTTCCACCGCGCTCATTACAAACACCATAGACCTTGTTGTTCGCCTAGTGAATTTACGTCACGGAGGGACCGTTAAGGGCGCCGCAGAGCATCGCCGCTATATCGCCCGTATTCGGGGCTCTCTTTAAACGCATGGATCGGCATTATTAGGCTTGTAGGCCAGCAATCTTGTGGTGCGATACTGCGTCAGCTTGCGCTCAGCTCTGTTCTCCGTGGTCATTAGCGGCGAGATGTGGCGCCCTCATATGGTGCAGCGTGACGTCGTTGCCTTGCGAGACAACAAGTTAGATTGGTGTTTGTAAGGGCATGTGGAAAGCGAATCTGCTAATACCGTAAATTCCTCTGGCTGAAGTCGATGAAAATCACTCACGGCATCGCAACATTCGACCAATCTTTGAGCGCGCACTTCGCCATGCGCTTCTCCATGCAATGCCTTCCTCTACGCACGCGCGCTGTCGGCGGCATCTCAACCGCGCCCAATCACTGACTGCAGATGCGCGCAATCAATCAGCTCGAGCGCATGGCTTCATCGCATAGACGCCATTTTATAAAAACTCTCGTTTTCGAAGCGGGACGAGACGCGGCCGATGCTGCGGCGCAGGCGTGTGGCCCCTGGTGATGCTACTGCGCGAGCTGCGTGTAGCAAAGAGGACGCTGAAAGCCGGAGCGCATAACGCGTATCGCCTGCGATCTGGACGGCTGAAGTATGGCAAACCCGCAGTGCGCGGGCTCAACGGATGGATGTCTTCTCGCCTGGGCCCAGACGCCTACTATCCCGCAGGCCATGGGAGTTTGGCAATAGGCGGGCAAAGGCCTGCGCCGGCGTAATTCCCACTTTAAGGGCAATAATGATTTGTGACGCGGCGTATTTATATCCTCTGGAAATGCAGTGTTGGAACGGGCGCGTGAATGACTCAGCGGGCAGCTGTGTACTGGCATGGAAGACTCAAGACCGCGCGCCCACTGTCTGCGCTGCTGGAACAGCGTCTGAACTGGCTGGCAAAGGAGGTGCGGCATGCTGAGCGGAACCCTCGGCACATCAAATTATACTTCGTTGCGCTGTCTGACGGTAGAGCTGGAAGCGCTGGCGGCTGCGTTCTCCGGCAAAGTGAACTGCGGAGCTTCGCACCTTCATGCAGCGCATAGGCGGGAAGTTGAGAAACGTAATCGTGTGCAAATTTAGAGCGCACGACCACCGATAGGTGACACAATGATTATTTGAATCTCGCCTGTGGAAACAACATGTAAAACTCTACTCAATAAACGATATAGCTATCGAATGTAGCCAGCATTCATAAATATGTATACATTTTATCAGAGGAGCATGATGTTTGAAAGCTGCATGAAACTGGAATTGTCCTCGCTAATTATATTGATCACATCGCAGTAAATATGTACTGTCTATTATTTCGCCTTTCTGGTGCTGCGGGTACAGTGAAATCTCAATAAGAGCCATGCGACAAATCAAGTGAAGATGGTCAAAGTAGACTTCACATTCTTTGTCGAGCGGAAACAGCTTCGCGAAGATTAGATGAGTCGCATACTGAAATGGTGACCTTCTGTCAACCAAAGTACTGGCGAATTGGAAAATTGCTCTGTAGAAGGAAACCACGACAGCTCAACGGCACTGAACATAGACCTCATTCTTTAAAGAGGCGGTTGCATTTCTATAAACGTATTCTGATGACTGTCACCGAAACTCACAGTTGATTCTTTATAGCATTCGATTTTAATTAGTATTTCAGTGGAATTCAATCCGCAAGCATTTGAAGAGGCAGAAGCGACAGAACTGCTAGATAACACATTTTAAGAGGTAGATTATGCAGTCTATCAGAATTCATTCTATCACTTGCTTAAGTTAGCTGCAAGTACTGTAGTTGAACGAATCTGTGAAATTTCTATTGTCGGGCAACTTATTATAGCGACGCTCTTGGATGCCCTGTTCGGGGAGGACGCTGCTGGTTGACTTTCGCGTAGCTGCGACTCAACGTGGTGTGCTTTTTTATTTTGGCAGCTCGAGACATTAGCGTGGAAGATAGCAGAATTTCGGCGTTTGCCTGTGCACACCCGGCCCGTTCCGCTCGTGTCTTCGGTGCAGGAATTCGGCAGTTTGCCCCGGGCGCGATGCAGCCGTCCGCCGTCAGCAATCATCAAGCTGTGACATAAAACGTGCTCACCCTGTCATATTCACTTACAGCGCAGGCATGGCGATGCGCATCTGGACAAATCAGGCTGTTGCGCAAAAAATCGTAACGGGTATAGCTGTCGGTCTTAATCCCCTCCTTGATGCGCGCTGGGCGCTGACTCCGGTGCCTGAACATTCGGCCCGTCCAGATATAATTAATGAACTCGGCAGGCATTACTGCCATTCGGGATCAATTGTTGAGTTTCACTCAACCGCTGCTCTGACGGTATCCTTGAACTGGGGATGCTGAACCAATTTCGATTTAGAAGGCATCGCGGAAACCGTTCTTATCACTCCGCAAGGCGATATCAACGGATAGTCGTATTTTCTGGAAGGAAGAGCGCGCTGAACTGGGCAAAGCCCGTGACCTCGCGATTCTCGTTTCTCTTCGCTGCTGACTCCGCGGGCTGGAAAACGAGACGGACACCACTCCGCCTCGAACAATTTCGCGAAATGCGTCGCATTCTCACTCAATCGCATCCTCATTTTACAGAAATTTTGACTTATCCATTTAGTCGCTTCATGAGTGTCTGTTTGGATAAATGGCATGCCAGTGAACAGTCCTCTTTCCTTGACAATCCAAATCAGTTCAGCATCGCACAAGCTCCTTGTCGGCGACACACTGAGCGTGACTGACTCCGGCATGACAGATGTGGCGCAATTTTGGTGAAGAGGAAAATTAAGGCTCGCACTATTTCGCAGCATGTATCATCACAGAGTTAGTTCGAACATTTCCCCATACTATATATTACGACGTGTTGACAATGGCTACAAACAACCGATTAAATCATGGAATTTTCCTTAAGTAACGAGAACTAT
>JAZHYW010017221.1:0-19004 GCA_037355805.1 Ixodes ricinus
CAGAGCCGGATTAAGGCATTTTGGGGCCCTGGGCTAAGGACGCTTCAGGGGCCCTAATGATGATGATGATGGCAACGATGATGATGATAATGATGTCTGGTTAAGGCAATTGACTCCGTAAGTGTGACGTCATGGGTCCAAACAAACCGTTGCTAGGGTCGTTGTTATGGACAAATACATGTGGATAGGTTTCGCTACAAAAGCCCCACCGTTCAAAAATCAGGAGTAGGATTTAAACTTCTAAAAATCACAAATATAGAAAGCTTGAATGTCATATATGTTTCGACAGAAGTGTGCCGGTAATCGCTTGTTTCTGAAATATTTACGACTGCAACTTCCGGTCCTCAAGATGCCTGCAGCAGACGACGAATGCAAGTAGTATGCCGTCTGCCACACACCCGCCGACCAAGCCGGCGCCGGCGTCTGAATCGTGTGAATAAAGACGATATTCTGATATTGCATTTGTTTGAAATATAATGAGTTTCATACACTTATAAGAATTCATAGTGGGTGCGATGCAAAATATGGTTTATCGAAAGTCCGGGCGTCGGTCGAGATGATCGTCTGCTAAAAGTGCATTGCACCCGTGAGAAAAGCACTTCAGGCGATCGGCTGAGATGCCAAATTTTGTTTGCGGACTCGCGCTATGGGAGGGTGCTTCGTACCTGGTTGTAACCACCGCGTGGAGAACGATTCTTGCAGTTTATCCAGATTTTCACAAGACCCCAAAGCGCGAAAGAACTGGATAAAAAACATAAGGTGAATTTATTACAGATTGTACTCGCATCGCGGGTTCGATGGAGATCTTCACCAAAAGAGCACATCCACGGAATTCGATGTATACCAAGGGGAAAAAAAAGCAAAATACTGCGAAATCGCGATAGACATGCAATTTTTTAATAACCTGACAACTTCAAAGATAATAATAACAAACGACTTGCCTCGACGGCGTACGATTTGTTTCTCATGCTGGCCTGCACTACGCCGGTAATGCACTTCAGGTCGTCGTCGTAACTGATCTGCATGGCATGGTTTGATTTTACGGCATTTTCACCCCTCTGAACTAAGCTGGGCTCTTCACAGAAAAAAAAACGCACATTGCGGAGGCCTCTAGGCCATGGCAATGCACTTGTTTTTGTCGCTCGTTTACCGACGCAATTCAATGAAGACGCCCGCTGCAACAGAGGCCAGCAAATCTATCGTGTCGTCTGCTACCAAAGCAAAGCGGAGTGTAATACTTCAGAAATGGATTTCATTGTTGCAATACGACACTGAGACGACAAGAACATCTTCATAATTAGATATCAAGAAGTTAGGTTGCTTACAAAAATTATTTACTTACTTATAAGCAAAAATCTAGCCTCATCTGGAGTCTCCATGCATTAGTCCATAGCAACGTCCCTAGCAACGGTTTGTTTGGACCCAGACGCCATGTTGTGACGTAGTCTCTTATTGGGTCAATGAACCTGGGAAATACTGCAGTTTCCTTTATTTTTTAATCAATAGAATGTAGCCTCAAAATACAAAAAAATTACCATTCCCGTCTGGTTTCAACTAGGGAGCACTCCGGCAAGACCACCGCGGAAGCGGCATGCAGCTTTGTTCCCTTCCCCAGCAGCGTCGAAGGCCGCACTTTCAAAGTGTAAGCGCTGCTCAAAAACACGTGTTTGCGCGCACGAGACACGAGCCCGAGTAAGGTGAAGGGGGAGGTGTTTATGACATTTCCCTTCCTGACAAAAAAAAAAAAGAGGAGCGAAAAACCCCAGATTGTGGGCGCCCCTCGCGTGTTTTCTTCGTTTGCTCGAAGCCGCTTTCAAAGAAAGCGGACAAGCACCCTAAGGGGCCGGTCACCCACCCAAAGGGCCGGCTTTGTACAGGGATAGGAGTGTGCTACGCGAAGTGCGCGTTTGGCCTCGCTGACATCGCCATTATCTTTGTATATCCCTCTTCTCGAATGCTGCGGCAAAGCAACATCGCTTTCCGAAATATTTTTAGGTTTCGTTTTTTTTTCTACGAGCTTCCGTCATGGGGGCCCCCAGAGAGTCGGGGGCCCTGGGCTGCAGCCCCTTAGCCCGTACCTTAATCCGGCCCCTGATCGGACACCTGTAAAAAGACAACAATTTATTGACAGCTCGACAGTGCGCCGTCGGTAGCTCTGTCAGATAAAGAGGTTTGTTTTTTGCGAGCTAATATGAATAGCGGTGTGTGAACCGTTTCAGCTCCAGACATTGTGTAGTGCCTAATAGAAAAGTAGGTGTTTGTTGATTCAATCAGTGTCAGCTACGCTGTTTTTTTTTCCTGTTATTTTTACTAATAATACTTTGGTTACGAGCACAGCCTCGTCCTGTCGTGTTTGTTCTCTTCACTCCGTCTTCGTCGTTTGAGCGGTTTTCATCATGTATAACCTTTACCAACTCGCCCAACTCGCTACCCTACAGAAGACTAGTTCTCATAGAGTCACGAGTAACAACGGTGACAGTGTGCAGCTCTGAAGGCCATGGGGGGCTCACCGTAGAAGGGCACTATCGCACAAAGGCAACGTGCGGGAACACCAGCACGAACGGCTAGAAAACGTGCTTCTCCGTGGAAGAAAGAAACCTCGATATCCTACTGACCGTTCTGTCCTCTTTTCAAAGGTTAACAAAAGATTCAAAGAGAATTTCAGGCACAGCGTTGTTAAGCACGCATTTTTGGATTTTCGGCATTTACAGTTTTGCTTTTTAGGTTTTAGGCAGACATTATTAAGTTTTCTAACTTTTTCCTGTTCTTCAAGTTCATGAAGTTTTTTTAAATAGGCATTCGTTGCTTAAAGAGTAAACCACAAAAAAAAAGAAAAACTCGCCCGCCGTTATTAATTTGGGGCCAATATACACAATGAGTTTAACAAATATTACAAAAAAAATAATTTTCTTTTTTTTATAAAGCTGACGAATTTTAATGATAGTCGATTGACATATGTTACGCGTGATCAAACAGCCTCCATATGAAAAGAAGAAAAAAGAATCGGTGAGCTTTTCCTCCGCATACACTCAATGGTCCGTGATCTTTTCTCTGCATCCGCCAGTTTTGCGGTGAGCTTTTCTCCGGTAAGCTTTTCTCCGGGATTCGGTACTTGGAGACTGGAAACAAGTCCATGGAAGCTAAGTACTGAACAAGTGATCTGTTGGCATGACGCTATTGCGCGATACCCAAGCTAATGAATATCGCGCTTACAATGTTTTAGGTTATGAAAGAACCTGCGCTACTTCAAAAGGTAGTTCAATTTCGTTTTTCTAACGTGTTTTAAGTGCTCTCTCGACACCTTGACCTCAGGTCATTTGTGGAGAAATGAAGGATGGGGAGTGCGGTGGGTGTGAAATGCTTAAAAGTGGTGCCGGAGCCGGGTCTTTCGACACACTTTGTGAAAAACAAGGAATATCATGTGAGCTCGAACACTGTTTCTGCGTATTATCTGTACATTGCATAATTTCCTTAGTGTAAATAAAAATAATCACGCCCTGAAGCCGACGCGCTATAGTAAATTTAATTTTAAATTGTTGATATTTTCTAAATAAAACTCGTCAAGACCCGAATTTTTGAATCACTCCTTAAAAAGCCCGATTTCTCCCGGATTATCACGTATAAGAATAACACCCGATTTTTCAAAAATATAAAACGCAAAACCGAAGACATTAATAACGCACCCTATTGAAATTGCGACAAGTAACTTCGTGCTGGTTTGCAAGACTGTAAACAAATACATGCGAAATATGCAGACAAAAGTTATAAATCTTCAGCACTGACGCGCAAAACCTACTTAAATACGAAAATAGGTTGTAATCTGCGGGTCAATATATATATATATAATAAAAACATGAAGAAAAAAAATTTGTGTCAGCCTCGAGAGGGTTCGAACCCCAGACGCGTGAACCGGCACACGGCAATGCAAGCCCGGCGCGATAACCGCTGCGCCACTACCGCAGACGGCGACGAGGGCATAAAGCGTGGTTATGACCTTGCGTACGGTCGGCCGGTGCGGCTCGTGGAGGTATGTCGTGCAAAATGCGTTCAGGAACCTTTCTGAATGGTACTACCGTGAACCTACCTGGCTAAAGGAGTCGCGCATAGTCCCGGCCTCCTTAATCACCGATTACTTTTTTCAGGGATCTGCCTACAATAACTTAATACCGCAAAGTTCGTCTCTCTCTCGAGATTTCCCATACAAACTGACCAGAATTTTAACCGCATTTGGAACCACCTTCCGCTCTTTTTTAGGCTCTTTTTTTATGTCGAGGCGATGTCAACGCTCATCAAGAACCCATGTCTGGTGTAACTTTGATAACTGTGCGCTCATTTTTATTTTATAACGAGAAAACGAATTTTCCCATTGAAATTTCGACAGGGTACCGGCGTCTAAAGATAGATGGCGCAAGTGGACCGTGTCCCCCATTGCTGGGTATGAGATACGTGCCAATCTTCCCCGTGGGAGTCGCCAAGCAGGCCTCTTGTTTTCAGCAGACAACCTTCGGAAAGTTTCTATTACTCTTCCTTTAGCGCGACCCGAGTCTCTGTATTGCACAATTTTCTAGTATTCCGACTTGTTTGCTTTCGTTTTCAAGGCTTCCTTCCCAGAGAACCGTGCACATTGCACTTGTACGTGTCTCAATGGCCAATCGTTGTGCGGGGATGTTCAGTCGAGGCGCCGCAACGCCGGCGCCTGATTCTCGTGTTTGTCGCGTTGCGCCATCTGTCGGCAGCACATCGAAGTAGGCTAGCACCATCTGCCAATGCCGTCGTCCTGTGATCACCCAGGCTCGGTGACGTCGGTGGCATTTCTTGTCTCCAGATAATCGAAATTTCTTCACTTGTGACATTTTGTTCGTGCGGTACGCATTGGCAAATTAAAGGCATGACACTGGGGCATTTCTACAGCGTAGCTCTCACGCAATTACTCGATAGGAAACTAAGAGTCCTCGCGCACCCACGCAAACGCAAGGCAGACATAGGAGAACCGGATATATATCTCTCCTTCTGTCATGGCGGACAGAAGTGGCGCGAATACCCTGTATTGTATCCACTCGTCATTTATAAATATAGATAACGCACATACACCTATTTAGTAGTTGGTAGTGGACCGTTACCTATTACCAATAAAGAAGCGCTTGATCTTGTATATTTTAAGAATGTTTATAGCAGAATAGGGAAATATGGCAATGGAAATTTACCGTCTTTTCCTGACTATAGTCTGCGGAATATTCATTCCTAAAAGTTAACATTTCACCCAGTGCGGACGAACTACAGGTGTGGACTATACGAGTATTTTTTCTATATAGCTTATTGCAATATGACGTGAATGATTTTATGAATGAATGAGTATGTTAATGATGATTTATGTAGGGTACAAGCTTTTGTGTGAGCTAAGAAAGCTGGGATTTGTCAAGGCCGGCTGTGTACGAGACGATTTTCGTGTAGATTAGCCCTGATTGCGGACTATGCACGGAGTGCGGACTATGCACGGAGTGCGGACAATGCACCGGGTGCGGACTATCTAAGAAAAAAAAACATATTTTGACCCCAAATAGTTTTCTGCGAACTATGCACCGGGAGCGGACTAGAGTTTGGCAATACAGTATGCGTTTCCCCACTCCGAAGGACTCGTTTTTTCTTCACTGAAAATCACGAAAGCCATTTAATATTCAAGGTTCTAGGGAAGTGTTTATTGGATAACAATCGACTAAACAATTCGTTGGTAACGCCCCCACGCCCACGCACGCACGCACACACGCACGCACACACACACGCACACACACACACACACACACACACACACACACACACACACACACACACACACACACACACACACACACGCACGCACACGCACACACAACACACACACACACACACACGCACACACGCACACACACACACACACACACACACACACACACACACACGCGGAGTAAATCAAAGAACCTGCTGGTTTCCGAAGCTGTGGGAACCGCGCTATACTTGGTAAGGTTGTATTTTTCTGTGCCTCAAGTGTATCTCTCGTATGCCCTTCTTGACTCCCTCCCCTGAAACTACCCTGGTGTTTTGGCTTATATTGTCAGTTGACCCTAAAATATGTTGTGGCATTATTTAGATCCAAGAAAACAAAAAATACAGAGAAGTTCAAGACACGTCGGCTCCCCCAGTCTCCTCGATAACTCGGCTGACGTCTTCACTAAACGCGACCTATGAAACGACGGAGGCCAGTAACAATCAAGAAGAAGCATCGCTGAACATAACAAAGGGATATACCATCGCCTTCATCGCCTTTTTATCGCGACAACGTACAGCACAAAGAATAACGAAATCAATTTACAACAAAGTTCACTCAATTTTGTAAGGAAAAATATGATTCCGTGCCCTTAGAATATTAATATAAAATTAGGATAAACTAGATAGTTTCACTCGGCTTTGCACGCAAAAAGTGTTGACATATTTTATATTTACAGCATGAACGTAACTACATTTACTCTTAAGTAAGTGTTGAATGAATCAATGAATTAATCAATGAATGAGCGCTGAAGGAAACGATTTCTGTATCCTATGCTACATACTGTTCAGAATGAATCCTTAACAATCACAATAGACGAAACACGCATTTGTTTCCCTCTGCACACACTAGCACTCACAGAAGAACTGCAGCAATACGAGCAGCTTCTCGCCCAAAACTTGACGCAAAATGAAGGCGCAGAGTAAATATACCGAGCTGATTCGCCGCTTTTAGAAAAACCTTCGATCTGAAGGCCTTTACAGAATCGGCGAATCAGCTCGCGATCTCGATTAAGTGCATGCACCTCTTAGTATGCGTTGATTTGCCGAGTTTATAAATGCCTTCGGTTTTAAGACCTTTCAAGTGCCCGTGAAAACATATTTGTGTTGAAACATGTGGAAGCACCCAGCTCTTTTTCCGGTTGGACACTAGTGTGCCATGAGTTGCTGGCAGCCGTAAAGGGTACCTAGCCATGAAATGCAGCGACATCGCGCATTGGTACGGTTTGCTAGGATTTACCCAGATGTCAAGCGATGTGTGCAACAACAAAGCTGACACAGGCCCTGCGTTGTTTCTTGTTGATCATGCTGCCTCTGCATCTACACAAACGCTATATCTCACATGTTTAAAATGTGGTAGAATTTCCTTAAGTGCTACAGAGTTGTGCTGACATATTCACAGAAGAGACATGCGCAGTATGTCTCTTCTTTAAAAGTTTGCACGCCGCGCGAGCTTCACAGCCCTGTTACTCAGTAGTTTACGCCTACGTGGGGGTATAGTGCAAAAGTGGATAGTGATGACACTCAAGGCATGAATAACGGAATTAATGTATACGGCTGAAGCCTTTGAGTCGAGCGTCGGCTTACGACACCTAGCCAGTGTTTCTAATTTCAGCTGTTAATATAGACGCTTTACACATGCGCCAGAATACAGCCGCCAAGGCTGACCTTCTCTTGTTTTACCGAGATACCGAGCCACTGAAATTGGTGTGGACGAGTCTCTACAAAGGCCAATGCTGGGGAGAAAGACAGAATAAAATCTAGGATGGCAATAACCTGGCCTGCTATGGTTATAATGAAGTGAAGTAAACGTAATAAGGGGAAACAAAAACTGAAGGTCAGTTATGGTGGCGCCCATGCACAGCTGCTGAAAAGCGCCTATATGAATAAAACTAAATCAAGGATACACTTCTAGTATTACTCTATCTAAAATAAATTCCGATCCGCGTGGCGGAAGCGCCTCGCAAGCGGATGCGCACAGCTTCGGCCCTACGGATCGCCAGGCAGAAAACAAGGGAATATTCCCCTTTCCCTCGACTAGGCTACCAGTCAGCCAATCTTCGCCTGACAGCGTCCACTTTTGATGCTCCTCTTTTTCCATCACCATCTTGAAACCCTTGTGCTTTAATCGGTCCCGCCTCCGGCTACTGCAGGGCAGACTTGTACGTAACGAGTTACAAGTAACTGATTACTTGTAATCAATTACACTTTATTGTAACTTTTTAGCGCTTCAATTACTTTTTCTGCGGTAACATTCGCTGTAATTCAATTACTATTTTTTGCAATCAATTACAAGTAATCAATTATATGTTTCCGAAAGAGCTAAAATTATTGAGTAGAATTTTTATGCAAAAATGAAACGCTCTCTCCGCCCGTGTGTCACTCGTCTATGTTGCACCAACGTTGGACACTTTTTTTACCCCTAAGCAACTAAAAAAAGATACCAAGATACCAGAAGCATTAGAATGTCAACGCGCTCAGCGCCGTTTTGACTGTCGAGCTGTTGACAGTGCTTCGTTTCTTGTGTCCGGGTTGTTAAGATCCGGGTTTGCCACGGCCTAATCGACAGTATTCTGCACTGAGCTCATCTATGCTCTGTTTCATACTTAGCGTGCAACGCTGTCAAAGCTACTGGCGCGATCGCGTGGCTTCATCTATGGTTTTGTTTGCGCGAGAACGCGTGCAAATGATCAACGAGATCAAGCCCCACGCTCGCGCCAGTAGCTTTGACAGCGTTGCACGCTAAGTATGAAACAGAGTATAGTAACGCAAGAAGTAACGTGAAAAGCAATAAATTACTTTCTGGTAGTTTCTCATTTACTTTTATAATGCAGTAATTGATTACTGGAATCACTAACGTTTTTCAATAAAGTAATTTTAATTGTAATCGGTTACTTTTTCAGTAACGATGAAGCCATTAACTCCGTCTCATCGTCCTCTCCGCGCACTGCAAACACGAAAAAGCGCGAGCGATACGACACACTACCGCCACCTAGGTGCGCCCAAGAGAAACTTCTGTGATCGCGAGTTCGCAGTTCGCCACATAGATGGCACCACCAGTCTCTACCGCGTGCTAGGCTCCCTACCGCTTGCAGGCAGTACGCGGATTTGAGAACCTGAACAAAAATCCTGAGCACTTATTTACCTCAATACCAGAATGTAATATAAAAAAATTAAAACAAAAAGGAAAAGAAAACGACAAAGACTGTTTCAGTGGTTTTAAATACGGCGCAAATACGAGGAAGAGAACGGTAAACGAACCGAAACGAAATTAAATTAAATTAAATGAAAGGGCCGTTGAAGTCAAGCTTCTACCCGAACTAACGCTAACCATGCTGACAAAACGCCAATATTTTAAAGCTTGATGTTGCGGAAGTAAACGGAAGCAAAACAACAAAAATTAAAAAAAAAAAGAATGAGCGCGTTGCGACATCTAGCGAAAATAGGCTGAAGCCTGTGCTCGCGCTTTCTAGCGGCCGTGGTGAACATGCCTGCTTCGCACCACGTCCCATAGATGGCGCAGGCCGGCAACAAATTTAACAGGTAGTTATTTATTTCCTTTTTAGAAAACCCTGTAGCGCCGAAGAAGAGTGGATGAAAAAATCACAAATTGCACACATAATCAGCACACTGCAGAACACAAGAAATGGTAATCATGGAAGCAAATCAAATTGCATACATTCTCCTGCAACAGCAACATATAAACATTAATCACAAATAACGCATAATCGACACGCGACAGCCAAAAAAGCAAGATGATGGCACATTGATCATCATAAAAAATGAATCACAATCGTATATACCATATCTGCAGGAAGGTCACTTCAGTCATATTTGGTTTGTGGAAAGAACGAAAACGTTTCTATAATTCGTCCGACATTTCACGTATTTTCTTACTATGGTCCGTCCTGTTCGAGATATAATGAGAGGATTTAAGGCATAGATATTTATAAATTCCAGTAAAATGTTTTATATTGAATAAATAAGTTTCAGTCTACTATTTTTACGCCTTTTTGCACGAGTTTCTATACCAGAGCTAGATTTCATCTGAGGGACACTTGCATCTTGAGAGTATTTGTTCAAAATAAACCTCACTGCACGATTACGTATGCTTTCAACCTTATTTATGAGGTATTTTCGGTGAGAGTCCCACACGGCGGTTGCGTATTTTAAATGTGGAATTGTCAATGAATGATATGCCGCCTCTTCTAAAATCTGAGGAGCGATACGAAGGTTTCGGATGATTATGCTAAGCTCTTTCTAGCTTTATTTGAGATCATGGCTATATGCTCATTAAAAGAAAGGTTCGTGGAAAGAAGATAACAGATATATTTACTTTCAGATGCTTTGCGCATTGAGACTATCCTATAATGTGAGCTGTATCAATATTACGCTTCTTTTTACTAAATGCTGACATGGACGCATTTACCTGTGTTCAAACGTAGATCCCGAGTTTGGCACCATAAACGGATGCATTTTAAGTAAGTCTTCTTACAAATACGCGACAATATGAACATTACGTATGGTTCTATAAATGACATAATCATCCGCAAATAATTTGATATTTGAGAAAACAAAGGTTGTTATATAGTTAATAAAAAAAGTTAAAACATTAGTGGCCCAAAAGCCGACCCCTGAGGCACTCCCGAGGTCTACAGACTTAGATGCCTTGTCCCCCAGAACAACGAACTGCTTTATCTCACTGAGGTAATCCTCCATCCACCTAAGTGCATTAATATCAATATTTAAACGCACTCATTTGTGCAATAACAAGTGGTGAAAAACAGAACAAAAGTCTTACAAAGTCTATGAACATTGCATACGTTTGCAGCTTGTTATCAGCTGCCCAGATCATGATAAGGACCCAATAATGGAGTGCTGAAAGAAACACTTTTTGCGAAAACCGTGTTCGTGTGGACATAAAAATATTTACTTCCAAAGGCTTCATAACATTTTAGTATGCATAATATGCTTAAATACTTTGCACGATATACAGCTGAGAGAATTGGGCCTATAGTTGCCTACAGACGATTTCGATAGGTAAGGTAAGGTGGGAAAAATGAGACGGGGCAAAATGCGACAGTTTGTGTTTAGCGCCATCCATCCCCAAGACAAGCAATCGGAGTACGTTCAAAATTCACCGAGAGGTACCGTGACCTGTAAACTTTGCATGTGTATAAATTGAGAGCTATCGGCAAGTGTGTTCAAGAGGAAATAAATTCGGAGTCGAGGTTGACGTGTTTAGCACCCGCGAAAGAAGCGCAAAAATTCAGCGCGAGGTTTCGCTTCGAGACGAGCACCCCAATTGGCACCCCACTATTCTGCCAATGGTAAGCTTTAAGTTTATTGGTATGCTTATTAAATGCATGCGGACCAAGCCTGAGCAATGTGTGATTGTGTTTTTTAATGAAATAATTATTTACGTTACAGGATAAGCGCGGGGCAAAACACGACAGCATGGCATCCTATGACGCGCATATCGATAACGCAGGAGTCTCTTGGTTCCTCCAAAGTCATATTCTTTTTCTCCCGGTGTCTAGGATAGTCATAACGCATAAAATAAAAACAAGACGGGATTCATAGCGCGGAAGCGACATGAACAAAGCTCTTGAAAGTGCCAAGCAACAGCGTCACTCCCTTCGCACTGCTGCCGCACATTTTGGCGTATCAAAGGATGCGCTTCAAAGGCGAGCCAAACGACTCGGTGGGCGTGAAGAGCAGCGGATCTATAAAAAAACACCTGGGCTACAGAAGGCGTAATTTTTGCGACGTTTCAAGTTTCAAAAACATTTCTTCTGAACCTAACGTGATAAAAAGAGAACACGCACGTCGAAGAGCAGCACTGCTATACCGTCATCTCCCCACAAGGCAAACCTGATGTTGGAGAAAGCAACCAAAAACCTGCGTTTCACTACCCCTTCCCCCCCTCCCCCTCTCAAAAAAAATAAAAATAAAGACATGATTTCGAAGAGGAAGTTTATTAGTGATGCTTTGAAGATGCGCGCAGTGTCCGAGCGTTCTGCAGACCGTGCGATGCACATAAGAGACGGGCACTGCCTGGTATGTAAAGAAATTTGGAAGCGAAGCAGCACCCACCAGGCCCGTAGCCAGGGGGGGCTACCCTACCCTCCCAAAATTTGGGGGGGGGGGGCGAGAGAGCTACAGGTCGGCTTTCCGGATGTCAAGCGAAAGACTATCTTTTTTTTTCTTTTCTTGCTTTTTACAACACCTCGGTTCGAGCTATGTATGGGCACACGGTGGCCCACCGGTTTACGTCCATAGCTTCCAGATTTGACACAGATGTAGTTTTCACATGCAAATCGAGGCTGGGAGAGCTCTGAAAGACGGTAAACAGAAAGGGACTCGATCCCGCCGCCCTGCTGCACCAAAAAACATGCTAACAGGTTCACCACGTGCAAGACTAAGCAGCACTTTCGAGGCCTATGCCCGCGGGCGCTGAATACGTCGGCCAAACGGGTCGCTGCATAAACGACCAGCTTCGGGAGCATCACGAAGAAGTAGAGGACGTCGCACCCAACAATCAGCCCCGATAGACACGCAGAGACGGGAATGTCACGGCTGCGCTCTTGACTCACGATGATACTGGTAAATCTTTGTGAGCGCGTCGGGAGGGAGATTATAGAAGCCTTTCGAATGGCGACGAGCCTGCAAATCATAGGCTCATTTTCTCTTTTGCTGAGAAGCGCCTCGGGGCCCCAGCGGCTCCACTGATGCCAATTTATCCCTAAATCGCCGCCTCCCGCCCCCTTTCTCCCTTATTTCTTTCAATGCTTGGAACTCGTGGCCTCAGAAGATGGGCACCCACGAAAAAACATTTCTGGCTAAGGTCCTGAGCCCCGCATTCAGTATAGAGTGAGTGTAATGGAAGTGCAAGGGGTGGGCTCATGAAAGGAGTGGCTTGAAGCTCACACGGTGCGTTTCCGCGCAATGTTCGCTACACGTTCCTCAATCAAAAGGAACGAAAGATCGTTCCCGCTCGCTTCTGCAGTTTTCGGGAATGCGTTCCCATTACAAGTTCCCTCGCGTGAAAAAGGAACTCGTACCCGTTAAGCAAGTCGAAATACAAATGAAAAGACAAATGAGAAGATGCGGAAACTACAGCGCAGCCCTTCGCGAGAGGAGGAGGGAGGGTACGGAGGGAGAGGCATGCCTCTCCTCCTCCTCCATACCATCCTCTCCTCCCCTCTTTCCCTCCTCCTTCCCTCACTCCTCTCCTTCTTCTGCCGCTGAATTTGTCCATGGGTGACGTGACACAAAGTCTTGACGCTGTTTTCTCCCGCTCAATTTAGCGGGGAAACTAGATGCTGTGTTGAGGTCACATGCGGACGTCTATTTCCCCGCTAAGTTTGGCGGAGAAACTCAACTTCGGCTTAAATTTAGCGTAAAACATGATCGCATAAAATCTCTAGTAGAGATACTTTTCTGCTGGGCCTGGCGGGAATTTGCCCGCCTAAGTTGGCAAAGCGCCCTCGCTCAATTTGGCACCGTGAGTACCTTAACACCTCGCTATTTTCGCCGAGGCCGTGCTTGCACCCTCCGCTAATCCCTCCGCGGCGTAGGCAGCCGCCACGTGCGCCGGGAAGCCGACAGCCCCGACTGTGGAGTTCCGGGTTGCCGTAGCATGTTGCGGGAGAGCGTTGCGGGACGGCAGAAACGATCTGCGAAAACTCCCTCATGTAACACGCACGTTTACGCTGACGTCGACGCCAACGGCGACGCCGCTCAACCCCGAAACAGGCGCCTAAGAGCTGCGGTTCTAAAATGGAACGGATCGTTACATACACGATACATTTGTATTTTGCTGATTTCCATACGTAGCTAACTCGAGGAACGTTTCCTTTTCCCTCATCTGTCCCATCAAGCAGAGACTTACGAATTTGAATGCCGCGACGGAAAGGCACCAGGAGAAGAAAACAAGCGGAAGGAGGGGGTTTCACTTTGGTGATCTATTCACCTTTGCAAATATCAGTTTTGTTTGTAGGCCAGCGATTCAGACGAGCCAAATGTACTGTTACACCACATTGCACGATCGTTTGACAACAACCTCTCACGTTCCAATCTAACAAAGTCCCCGAACTAAACAACAGTTGCTTCTCGATGTTGTTGTCCGCAAGACGAGCAAGAAGAGGGTAGAGCTGTTGGAAGGTCAGTCTTGAAAACTACAAGTCCTTCTTCGTGAAGGTTGAATCTCGTTGTTCAGTTTGAAGGTGGGGACAAGGAGAATGGGCAGGGGTTAATTTTTTGTATATTGTAATTGACCAATGCTCGGGATATAAGGGTGTATTCGATATCTGGTAACCTGTCTTTTGTTGTAACTGTAGGTATCTGTGGGAGTTCAGTGATGGCTGTGGTCCACCTTCGATTTCTGGCGTATGAGGATTCGTGGAAGCAAAAAAGTAGCTGAGTTTGAAACTGCCCGTCTCTTTTGTGTTTCTCTTCGACTTAAGGTTTTGATTTCTGTAGCGCAGTCTCGGGCTTTGAAAAAAGAATCGATGTCCAACAGCTCTCCTGCACCCGACTGTTACCAAGCGAGGACCATACAAAATGAACCCTAAGGTAAGTAACCAAAAAGTTAACGAGATCCTGCTCTTTGTAAGATATTGTTTTTATTTCAGAATTTCCTCTTTGAAATAAAATAAAAACTCACCCCGCTGGAGAAAAAGAAAAAGGAACGCCTTTCCTGTTTCCGTTCCAGCAAAAATGTAACGCGTTCCCGTTCCAGTTCCATCGAAGCGAAATGGAACGGCGATGTTCCTTCGTTCCTCCAAAAGGAACGCGTTCCAGGAATGCCGTTCCCTGGAACGCAGTCTTTATTGCAAAAACGAAACGCATATTAGGTTTTTTGGGGTGTGTCTCAATTGTACCCCGCTACGTTGTCTCGGTTTGCCCCCCGGGGCGGAGCAAGGCTGGGCGTTGTGTGACTTTCAGATAGTGCGGATGCCGTTTAATGTTCCGCTTGCTCCAGTTAAGTAATATTTACGTAGCACAGAGTGAAGACACCTCCAAGAGGTCCTCCCATGTTGGTTTTGTTTTCACTTTTTTTTAAATATTGAAGGCGAAATAAAAATTACCAATAAAATTACATTTTTCTCGTTTTGCCTTACCTTACCCTGCAACATACGCCCTCTTCCACACTTTGGGCAGTGGATTGCAGATTCAAGAAGATTTTCAAAATATTATGCGTAAGTGCTCCGATACTATCAACACGAAGGCCGACTCTTAGTATCTTGGGCGTTATCTCATCAGGACCAGCTGCCTTTCCTTCTTTTAGGGAGTCCTAGCTTACTTTCTTATTCCTCGCTCGTTATCATGACTGGAGACGATTACATTTTCTATCTCGTCAGCAGGAGTCGGCAAACATCTGCAGCAACCTATTTTTGAAAGATATTTGCTTGGGTACCCCGTTGCAAAACGGTTTACCTTTCCAGAGTATGTCAGTTATCACTTTACCGGAATCGGTAATGCTCGGGATGCCCGTTTTCTCCTTTCGAGTTTTTCGAAGCTAAACTTCAAGAATGCTTTGAATTCGAGCTGATTAGCACTTCTGCTGGTCCCAGAAAAGTAATCCTCCTTTTGCGTTGCATGAGCATTCTTATAAAGTAAATCTTGCTCCCCCAGACGAAGCTTATAATTGACACGAGGAGGTTTTCTAACATACTTTTTATATCCGGAGAGCGTTGTTTTACTACTTTTTTAACCATGTGTCTAATTCAGGGCTCATCAAGTTTCGGCTTGTTCATTGCATGTTTAAAAGGAATACACTTGTCAACAAGGGCGGATAGCAGATTTTCAAGTTAAAGGGACCATGAAACGATTCTGAAAACTGAATTTCATCCACTGCACGTCGTAAAAGGCGTGAAAAGAAAACCAAAACACAAAATAAGCCAGAAATGAAAAAGTTTGGCTATAGAACTTTTAAAAAAGAAAAGCGGACTATTTCTCTACCTTCTTTCCTTCGAAAGCCTCTCTAGCCTTTTTCACTGCGATGCATCCGCGTGCCATGTAGCACGTCAGCCGAATCCACGTCGCCTATTGGATCAGCCTACCTCACCAGCACCGCGATCATAAACAATAAATAGCCGGCAAATGTTTCTTAAACGTTTTGTTAAAAAATATTCTGATCCACATTTTGTCGAATAATTAGCGATGTGATGGAAATTGCCAAATTGTATCTATCTATCGTATCTATCTATCGTGTGGTAAACGAAGCAAGATAAAGATAAGACTGCGTCTGTGCTGTTTCGCGGTTCCTGCTTTCTGCTGATAAATATGGCGTCGGTGGTGATCGTTGACGTGGTCGGCGTGGTGGAAGCTCATCGTTCCGCGTAGAGCGCTATCCTTGACTGAATTCTCGTCGAGTGTCGCGATGATAACCCAGGATGTCCTAGAAGGGAATATACATCTACTAGTGCGGCGATGTTGTGGTGGCACCCTTTAAGACAGCAGAAACGCTCGTGCCGCCTGTCTTTGTTTACTTCGACTACGGTGGTGCTTTCTTAGCATTTGTCTCTTCAAACATCAACCGGGTCTCTTTTTTCGCGCATTCCACGCGGATGCTCAAGTTCAAGGTATTACTGGTGCGTACAGTATTTGAAGGCGTGTATGAAGGATGCGAATTTTGGACGAGTTTTTATCACTCGAGAAAAGTGACTAGTTCTTGCAGTTCCTTGAACGGATCGCAACGTCTGCGGGATCACGAAATTATATTTCTACGTTGCGATATCTCTGACTAAATTACATTGTCTTTCGCAATCATATAAAAGGCGTGTGGCGAGATTTGTGCTGTCAATAAGGTCGTGTTTTAAAGTCGTGATCGTCCAAGACAGCTACTGCATCTTTTTTCTTCCATCGCATACTCAATGTCAGAGTTTTATCCTGACAAAATAAAAAGTTGCACTAAAGCCTGGGCCTATTAGAAATCTCTGTGCATTTTTTGCTACGCCAATGAGTGACAGCGCGTCCCCTTCTTTTTTAGAGATACCTCAGAAACGGCTGACGGCGGCGGAGCGGCCGTCGTGCTGACGACCTGCTGCGCTTCGTGCCTGCGTAGTGGAACCAGTCCCATGCTGTCGCTGTGGCGCAACATATCGAGGTGAATTTCGCTCAGCTGCGATGTGTCCATGGCTATCGCGGTGATGAGAGGCGCCGATTCAGAAAATATGTCGGTGGCATTGGCGCCATCAGCGCAGTAAAACCCTGTGGTAAAACTTACCGGCAGACCGCCAGCTCGCCACTAAAGTTCCCATCCTCCTACTGCCCGGTGCCATAGTGCGTCATGACCGTAAAAAAAACTCTCGATATTTCAATAATTTTTTGTGTAGAAGTTAGAAAACCGAAATGAAAACAATGCTTGTTCGACGTTCAGTGAACGTTGAATGTTTAATGTAAAAGTTATTTGGCAAAGTCAAAAGGTCGTTACATGGTCCCTTTAATTTACAGAGAATTTGAAATCTTGCAGTCAAAGGTCTTACCATATATATTTCTAATTCTTCCTCCAGTTCATTTATAAATTCCTTATGATTAGCCTTACTGCACATGTACACGTTTTTAACGTCAGGAATGGCGGGGGGTAATTGAGGCACAATAAAGTTAACAGTAACTATGATATTATCACTTATTCCAGGCAAAACACTAAAACAGAATAACACTGGAATCATTACATAAAATTAATTCAAGGCTCATTGGCTCCACAAGTAGCGGTCAAAAACGGACTGTCTAAAACCATGGGTATTAATTAAATCATAAAATGCTGAAGAAATTCCACTGAATGGTATGTTTCCATCCCATTTAAATTAGGTAAATTAAAATCCCCAGCCCAGCGAAATGTATTGCACGTCAACGTTCTTATGTCTACAAGTCGACAGGTTCAACAAAGAGCTTCGTTCGTTAACGGTTCTCTATTCTGTTGCCTGCACGCGAGGGAGGTATGGCGGATAGCGCTCCTATCAGCGGCAAAGCTTTCATGGGCAACGGAGAAGGGCCGTTTTAGAACGACACTTTTTCTTTCAGAAACTTTTTGGGCAAAATGTATGTTTACCATAAACACCACTATCAGGGTGAGAATAAAAATTCATATGATTTCAATCGTGATTTAAATCGGACCATTTTTTAATGATTATTTATATCAGACCTTTCCGTAAAATAATCGCGCAAATAATTTTGAATTCAACGTTTGTATATCGTTTGACGCTTTCAATATGCATTTGAGTTTTTAATTTTATTTAGATCAATGAATTATCAGGCAACAAAGATTTATATAAGGTCGAACACCAACAAATCAGGTGTTGAGCTTGATTTTGTGCGTTTCACTTCGTTCGTCAGCTACATAACGTTCAATTGAAACAAAATCAGAACTCAAAAGAAAGAAACAAAAAGCTGGAAGAAAATAATGTATTTTCGCAATCGGGAAAGAACGCGAAAGAAAATCAAAGTGCTTTATCTAATAAAAACTCACGCTGTTTTTGTTCTGGTATGGCGGAGGTTACATCAATAAAAAATTGTATGGCATATTGCTAGGCAATGGACCACAGCATATGAAAATGATCAGCGCCGCATCGTGATGGGGCGCCGAAAAGCATGCCCCGTCTCACCTGTTGGCATCGGCCCCGGCAAAGGCCAGGGCGCAAAAGACGCGGTTCTGAAGAATCCTTTGCTCGCACAAGCACCCGTGAAGAGAAAGCGCTATCAAAACCAGGCGCACGCGTCCGTGCTTTTGCTGGCACTCAAAGCCAAATTTCTGAGCTGAAGTGTACGTCCGCCATGTTGGTTGCGGCGAGAAACCAGCGACCGGTGGGGCGACGAGCACGTGCATGTGCAAGAAGAGCGTAAAACAATACTAACCCTTAGCTCGCAGGTGTTTGTGAGGATCAACGACGGTGAAAAATAGGCCTCGATTGTTACCAGCAACGCTACGAAGTCGCGACAAACAGCAGAGCAATCTCGCCGCAACAAAGATGGCACCACGCAGATTGTTGCCAGACGTCTCGAACAATTTTGCACATGGACCATTGTGTTGGACAGCGCTAAACGTCCTTGCGTCACAAACGTTTAGCGAATACTCCCAGTTTCCAGACGCTGTGGACGCCTACGTTCATGGCGCCTTTCATCGGATAATATAACGCGTGGCATGTGTACACTTGATAGTTGTTCTTGTGATGGAAGCGGATACTACCGCCAATCGGGCC
>JAZHYW010017222.1:0-26351 GCA_037355805.1 Ixodes ricinus
GACAGGAGGTTGAGTGGAGCGGAAGAGGGGGTACGTTTTCCGCGGGAGTTCCGCAACTGAGGTAATGTGGTAACATAGATTGGTGACTTTTGATCTGCCCCGTGACGACGTTTGATTACATCGGGGGCTATGCTTCGTCATTCGGGAGTCAGCTGCGGGGGCTAACGGTTGCCTATTCACGCCCACGTCCGTGAGTCATACTTTGTCCAGTTGTATGCGCTCTCTTTCACCTCTGGTGGCACCGAACAAAGGCGTAAGGATGCGGATCACACGGTTCGGGACGTTATTCCGAATGAGTCGCTTGATAAATCTGCCTTGCTAGATTTATCTACGATTGTGAGTAGGTATGAATAACCATGTAAAAGAATGCCTTATCTTTGGATGCTTATGAAGTCTACCGTGGGCGGTGGGTGCACGTTGCACTGGCCTGCTTGTAACGCTTTGTCGTCATGCTCGAGCTTGAACCTTTTGCATAAAATCCAGCTCATAGACACATTGTGCGGTAATGGAAAATCGAGTACAACTTCCCACTCAACAAGTGGCATCGTGCTTCGCTCCACCCGCTCCCGCACCACGCTGATTCTCCTATATCGCTATCCAGACGACTTACAGCTTTCTCGACAGTGAAGGCACTAGACCAATGTCACCAGCTAGTTTTCCTACGCTACCACTGTCACAACCACAGTTGTCACAACGCATCATGGGAACTGCAGTCTTTCTGCACGCGCGTCAACCCCACCGGAGGTTTGCGCGAGCAGAGCACGAGACGGCATGAGCTATCTTGTGCAAGAGCGCCTGCTGCACGTGAACTACATGTTACGGCGGCGTCACGGATACGTAGAATGCTTAGTGAGATTGATCAATTGACATTGGTGAATAACCCTCGTGGGCGCGAGCTTCTGAACTTGTGTCAGTGTATTCTTGTTTCTTAGCTAGATACCATTAGAGGTGCTTGCCCATTAGACCAATATAACGAGGATGAAAAATAATGCATTTCCAGATGCAAAGTCACCACGCGGGGTATCTTTTGCATTTGAGACAATCGCTCACTTACCAGACGCCGCCACTACCTTCCTTCGTAACATATTACTACAATAAACCAACTTGGGTAAAATTGCTCACATAAAAAAGTAGTCTATAGCTTACTTAGAATAATAGCGTCTGGGACAGCTATGTATGCTGGCCCTCCGAAGGCTCCTTCGTCCAGATGAGACGTTTCCTGCAAAAATTTCAAGTTCTATATAATTTAGCTAATGACACTCAAAACAAATAAGAATGAATAGTTAAAAAATTAAAGTCTGTTTTAATCGAAGGGCTGTCATGGGAAAGTACGAGCGCTTAGTGATGTTTCGCTGATGAGGCTTGCAACGAGCGTGAGAGAGTGACAACATTGGCTTTAGGTAGAACGTTTAGGAAAAGTGAACGAGGCTTTTTCTGACGCTTTGTAGCTTCTGGCACTTGTTCGCCTTTTTATCTGAAGAATACATAGATATGAGAGTTGTCCACACCTTCTCAATTAGATGGAAAGTTTAGGTTCCCGTAACAATAACGAACATCGCTTCTGATGGCTTCACACATTTGCTGTTTACGTTCTCTATTGGTCTATTTCAGGGGTGGATATGCTGACCCAGCCTAAAAGCCGCAAACAAAATCACAAAACTTCTGAGAGGCTCAGGGGGAGGGGGGGGAGGCAAACTTGCCCAGAGCAATAAATGAAAATCGAATTACTTTCAATCTATCCGGGTCAAAACTGTAGGTAAGGTAGCAGTAGCACAAGACTACCAAACCGCAACCTGTCTTTCTATGTAAAACGCGTTTCATTTCTCTTTTTGGGGAAGTCCTCGTGTGACCGGGAGGGAGGCGGGGGATTGAGAAAGAGGGGGGGGGGCTGGAGGAGGGTGCCGTGAGCCCCACTTTAATACGCGAAGAGCCGCATGCGTCTCACTAGCCGCAGCTTGGCCACCCCTTGTCTATTCCAACCACCTTAGCAACCAAAAAAAATTTACTATAAATTGTAGAGTTCATTACCTCTTGCATCATAAATAACATATGTGTTTTTTAATTATCATGTTTTACTGTTTTACTGCTGACCTTACACGTGTTCGAGCGTAGCTCATGCATGGTGAAAATTAGTTAGAAATGTGTTGAATGGCCAGCTCAAAACGCATTAGATGACGGAGACAGGTTGAGTAAAGAAATTGAATACGTACAGGCAGCTTTTATGATTAGGCTTTGAGTTTACCAGGAATTTATTGTGTAGTAAATTACAAGTAGATGTGTTGAATTCAGTCACATTAAGCCATTAAAATAACAAAGCTATTGACAACTTCAGACCGAGTATTAGCAATGCTCACAGCATCCTTCTACCGAGCATCCGTCTATGCTGGCAACTGAGCGTGGCATGTTGACGTCCTAGTTCTCCTTACCGCTTCCCTCTTAGCTTTCCTTTAATTTACTCATTGATGCTCCTCGTAATGTCGTGTTTGTTTTTCTTACTTTTTTCTGAACAATCCGTGCTTGCCGCACCACACCAACAAGGCGCATATGTGATGCCTAAGCGAAGGGACGATAATCATATGTTAACATGCAGGCAAATGGAAAGTTAATGAAGTGATTTGCTTTGCGCAAGTTTAGACGTCAGAACTTTAGTTTGCCCCAATAGGGGCAGTAGTGATACACCAAAAGATGATGCTCATCCACATGGAAATAAGCAGAAGAGGGTATTGAATCCTATGTTCCTCGGTTCTGTAGCCGAATGTTTTTTGCTCCTCCGAGATGTGGCGCGCGATACGCTCTAAGCGGTGATAGAACGTTAATTGGCCAACTTGAGTGGGCAGCCAACATACAATGCATGACCGTGTGCATGACCGTTGTTGCAACAGAGGAGTTCCCCAGGCTGCCTCAGGCAGGGCCAGGCCAGGACAGAAACCGCAGGCCGACTCCAGGCAGGAACATCAGGAGACGGGAGGGTCTCTCACAATTAACTTTGTTTAACTACATAAGAAGTATCTACATCGTCCGAGAGCACACTTTACGACCTCTTATTTACTCCTTTTACAGGGTCGCTGTTGGTGCCCCAGCGGTTGGCAGTCAATGGTGGACGAACTGCCAACAAACGTCACGTCCAGGCCCGGCCCCACTCATCCCGTAGAGCACGCACACACACACACATACTGCAGTGGCGGACGGGCTTCACAATCCAGCGCCGAGGCACTCTCGCCCTCGATAAGCTGCGCCGGGGAGTCGATGACAAAGGGTCCGCTGTGAGACGTTGACCGTGATGGTGATGATCCCTCCATTAGGCGGCGTCTTGGCTCAGGAAAGGATTTGGCGGGATAATCCGCAAGTGGCGCCAGACGACAACCCGAACCGAACGTACTCGCCCAGAAGTCCCGCCGCCGGCGTCGTCACCCGGAATCGTCGCCCGGCAATGCATTTGGTTCCTGGGTCGACTGACCACCGCCTCAGGCTAACGCATTTACAGCCAGAAAGAATAGTCCAGGGGCCCTAATCTGGACACCTGGCGAAAAGGTCGGCGACAAATTTGACGGCCGTGATTGGCCGACGCCGCACTTGACCTTGGCGCCGGCCAATCATAGCCGCCGGATTTCTCGCCGTCTTTCTCGCCAAGTGTCCAGATTAGGGCCCCAGCTCAGCTCCGCGCCCAGGTGTGGCGACGTCAACACGGCGCCGGGCGACGCTGTCTGTCAACAACGGCTCAGAGGGCCGGTCGCCGATGCTCGATGTGACGGCCAATTCCTTCCTTACAAGAGGAAGGAATCGGCGAGACAAACATAGCAAGCCACGATCCCAGCACCGACAAGTGCCTCGCTTTCCTCCTCCGATCCGCCAGGCCAAACAAAAATAAAGACAACCCCTCCACCTACTACCTAATATCTCCCTCACTCGACACTCAAGCTCAGGCTGTCACTAAGCCCTTTAAAGTAAAACATGCCTTAAACCAGGCAAACACAAACAAAAGTTACGGTAGCGTGCTTTGAAATAAAAACATAATCACAAAATCAAAATGATAATTTCCAAAGATTGGAAACAAACAAAAAACTTTACAAATTTGTACCATCCGATCATGGAGCTCGTTGACTTCTTAGAAGCCCCGGCTTATGCCATAAGCGTTCCCATTTAGCTTCCCCTTTTTGTACTTCACTTCAAACGCGTGCTACTGCAGACCGAGACTCCAGCGAAGGAGGCGGCCGTTTTTGTGGGACATATTTTACGACCAAAATAAAGGACAGTGGTCCGTTTCCACGATAAATTTAGTTCCGGCCAGGTAAGAAGACAGCTTCTGTACGGTTCAGACCAGGCAGGCGCACTCTTTCTCTGAGGTGCTGTACGCCTTCTCGCGAACAGTCAGCTTTCGGCTAATGTAGAGAATGGGTCGCTCGTTTCCCTGCTCGTCTACTTGAGACAAAACTGCCCCAATTCCCCTGTTCCTCGCGTCACACTGCACGACAAACGTCTGGTCATAATCAGGGGCCTTTAGCACCGGCGTTTGAACTAACGCCCTTTTTAAGGCTTGAAAGGCGCTTTCTTTCGCGTCGTCACAGATTAGGTTTTGCGGCTCGTTCTTACGAAGAGGGCGGTCAAAGAACTGGCCATGTCTGAAAAGTTATGAATATAGTCCTGGTAATAACCAGCTAGACCCAGAAATGACCGAATGTCCTTCTTTGTCGTCGGTTGTCGGAACCCCACCACGGCCGCAATTTTGACTTCGGAAGGGCGCCGAAGTCCCTGGCCAATCACGTGTCCCAAGTAGTGAACCTCCGCCTTTCCAAGTTGACATTTTTCTGTTTTGACCGTGAGTCTGGCCTCTCATGACCTCATCAACACCTGTCGTAAGTGGTCGAGATCCTCTCCTTAAGTTCCTGAAAATACCGCAATATCGTCCAAATAAGGGAAAGCGAAGTCGCTCAGTCTAGTCAGGACACGATCCATGAGTCCCGAAAAACAGAAAGGATCGTTCTTTAAGCCGAAGCTCAGAACGGTGGGGATAAATGTTCCCTGTGGTGAGATAAAGGCTGCATACCGACGAGCTCTTTTAGAAAGAGGCACTTGCCAATTCTTTTTAACAGGTCGAAAGTAGAAATGAACCTTGCCCCACTCACTATCTCCACTCTTTCTTCGATATTTGGAATGGGGTAAGTCTGGTCTCGCGTAAAAGCGTTAAGTTTCCGGTAATCAATACACGGTCGGGGATCTTTACCCGGCACCTCCACGAGGATGAGAGGCGAAGTGTAATAGCTTTCGCCTCTCTCGACGACCGCGATTTCGATCATTCGCCCAATTTCGAGTGTCATGATCTCCCTCTGTCGCGGAGAGACCTGGTAGGGCCTTGCGTGAATCGGCTGATCGCATGTCAGCTCGATGTCGTGCGTGGTTAGTGTTGTCCTCCCTCGCGTATCGGAGAAAACGTCCTGGAACTCTCGAATCACTCCCTCCAACTCTGAAACCTACCCAAATTCCAGGCCATCTGTTCCTTTGGTTTTCTTTAGCAGCTGCTCGGCCGTCAGATTGGTGTCAGTACCCAGAGAGGATATTTCTGAAGGAACCTCCTCGGGTGCGTTCAGTGTTAGATTCACAATAACCTCCCGTTCCCTGTACGGTTTCATGAGGTTGCAGTGATGCACCTTTGGAGCCCGTATCTTACCCTCTCACTTCACCGCATAGCTGAGGTCCGATAGTTTCTGCACGACGACCGCTGGGCCCTCCCACTGAACGTCGAGTTTGTTTTTCTTTGAAGTTATCAATAATATAACTTTTTCGTTCACCTGAAATGATCTCGGCTTGGCGGACCTTTCGTAAAATGTTTTGAGTTCTCCTGCGCCCTCTTCATAGCTTTACCGACAACGACCTTTACCTCACTTAGTCGTCGCAAGAGATTCAGAACGTACTGTACGACGGTTGGGTCCTCGCTCTGGTCTTCTAGTAATTCACGTAGGAGTCGCAGAGGAGACCGCTGCGTTCGTCCGTACACGAGCTCCGCAGGACTGAAGCCCGTGGACTCGTGAGGTGCCGAACGGAGCGCGAACACAGTGGCCGGAATACATGCTTCCCAATCTATTTGGTGCTCAAAACACAAAGATCTCAACACTCTCTTCAGCACCCCGTGCATCTTTTCCACACTGTTAGATTGTGGATGGCAAATGGAGCTGTGAATCAATTTGATTCCCCACTTTTCCAAAAACGTCGTAGTATGAAGACGCTTCCATTATCGCACTGAATTTCGAGGAGAAATTCGACGCGAGAAAAAATCAAAAGCAGCGCGTCTACGACGCTCGTGGAGTTAACCTCCTTGAGAGGGAGGGCCTCGGGGAACTTCGTAGCAGGGCACACTGCTGTCAAGATGTAGCGATATCCCGATTGCGTGACGGGACGCGGGTTGATGATGTCGATTACTAGCCTCCGAAACGGCTGTGTGATGGTGGGAACCAAACGCACTGGAGCCTTGTGCTGGTCGGATGACTTCCTTACGCGCTGGCAGATATCACACGATCGCACGAACTCTTTAGCAACCTTCCGAGCCGCAACATGTCCAGGTGAATATCTCAAATGAAATATTTAAATAAGCATCACTAATTTTCTGTCCACGTCCCCACAGCAGCTGTTCACCGTTCTACCACACTACGCAAAAAGTTTAACTATAAGTTGCAGTAACTCGACGTAACAAGACTTTTTCTTGAACTCTTCTGCCTCGCGCCATGCTGTCGATGACTGCGTTGGGAGCGCCTCCCCGCGGAAAGACACCGCCTCCTTCTCCTTTTCCGGTTGCGCCCTCTCCCCACGAATGGGACGGCCGGAGAAGCGTTCGCTCGCTTCGGGATCTCGGAGGCCATGCCTCCGTCTGCGTCTCTCCGTGGTCGGAGCCTCCCCGTAGAGATTTCTCGTTTTTTTCTTTTATCTTTTGATCCAGGTAAGCTCATGTTCTGAAACTTTGGCATCTTGCTTTTACCGCTAGGGTTACATTCTGGCGTAGTTTGAGCGTTCTGCGATGCGCAGTTTTTTTACGCGGGCCAAAAAGCAGGGTTTACTTTTCTCGATCGGACCCTGTATTTCCTTGCTCGCGAAGCAGCAGCTCCGACTTGTTTGAGAACAAGTGCGGGAATGGGTATAATTTTTGAATCAGGTATGTCCTGGAATAGGCAGTTGGCCTATACATGTCGAGTTTGGCGGTGGGTAGCTTCTTTGTTGTATAATATTTGAGTTTTTGTGCCCTTTCACGTCAGGTTTATTCTTGTTCATGCCCTGGTCTACAGCGTATTTAGGTACGGTGTGACTGTTTTCGCGCTAAGTGCTGGGCTGTGGCATACAAAATTGAACAGTGTGTTGAAATGTATTTTGAGAAGTGTGGCCTACAAATCTCTTTATTCAGACAGCACAAATATTTTTAACGATCTGGGCGTGCCGGACTTGAGTTCGTTATTGCGACAAACAGTGGTACTGAGATATTTTTGGACGGATAACTTAATGCTTCCACATGAACCGTCTCGCAACCTTAGACAGGCTGCCCGTTTTAAACGCCCAAGATGTTTTACGAGGTACGGGATGAGAACTCGTGGTTATTATGTTCCCGATATTTTCAATAGCCTTCCTGAAGGTATATTTTCTGTAGACTCTAAGAAGGACTTAAAAACATGGCTTTGAACTTTCCTTCTGAAACACTGTAGTTTTTTTTTTCTTTTCCGGGTTTGTAGAAGCCCTTGAATTGTTTTTTGTTCGTGTATTTTTGTCGTTGATATTGTTCATATATCTATAGCTTACTTTTGCAACTTGCCGGGTCTCCGTCACACAAGCCATTATAGGCTTTGACGGACCTGTAGAACCTTTCTACTATGTGATGGCAATAAAGATTATTAATATTATTATTATGGCCTGTACCTGCTTTTATGTGCTCGTGCAATAATCATTTAATTAATAATAATAATGATAATATTATTATTATTATATTAATATTATTTTTAGTATTATTAAAGCGCATTCGGAATTCGGCGCATCAAAATCAAAAATAATTTTAACGTTCGTGATCCAAAATGCCATATCAAAACAATGCCAGTCTTTTCTCTCAAACACGGAACCACTTCAGCTGCTCTTTAAAGAAGAGCATCCTGTTTTGGTATTTTTATTACCATTTTCGATTATAGTACCTTTCTTTGGATTAATATGATTTCCTTCTTCTTCGTTCTATTTTCTGCAGAAGCGGTCAAATACACATCCGGATACTGCTTTGATGAACTCGGGCTGCTGCTGTACGGCCTCCATGGGACAAGCTGAAAACTGACAGCTTAGAAGATCGCTTTGGAATGTGTAGGCAACTGACTTGCTTCCAATATCACATGTTTACAAGGCACGTTTCGAAGGTGAAAACGAAATACTACTGAAGAACACGCTGTTAACAATTACTACAGCCAGCAAGGATAGAATCTGGGAAGATCGTCACAAGCGAGTGGATACTTGACGCCCTACCTGCAACGTGGTATACCTGTAATGTGCCCCTGAGCTGTAAAAAATAAGACACACCCTACCGGCTCTTGGCTATGTGGCCGGCCGTGCAGTCTACACCACCTTGAAAAACCTGAGGGCGAAAAAATGCAAGGCCGCATCTACAGCGCAAAACAAAATGGCTACAGTTTGCTCGCACAGGAAGACTATGCTCTCGCAATGAAACTCGTTATAAGAGGGCTTGTCTTTCCTGGTATGCAGAGCATACCTATGTTGTTCACCAATTGGTGATGCCCAGCCAGCGCAGACTTTTTACATATTTCATAAAGAAACTACTCGCCTAAAAGGAGGCTTCCGACCTTGACGCCTGTGAAAATGAATATACCAGTGAGCTCATATTGAAACACGCGTTGTTGTCACAAGAAAACGCACAAGCGTTTTCTTGTGACATTATTGCACCAAGTTGAATGCTCTCATTAATGACAAGAATACCAAACAAAAAAACGGAAAGCTGAAACTATGCAATTAAAGATACTCGCTGCCAACCATCACTGATGTCAAGAAGCGAACTCAGTCCAAGGAAGAGTATGTCTGACGCCTGTGATGATGAACCCATTGTGACTTAGAGCTGAAGCATGTATGGACTGCGGGGAAAACATTCAACTGAGAAACCTTTGTTGCAAGATGACAACAATATTGTGGGTGCCAGAGCAACATCTAAGAAAAAAAAACAAGCTAAGGAATCAAGGCTTAATAAATTAATTCATGTCCGGCCAGCAAGGAGCTTGCGCTTCGTCCTCATCCAAAGGCTGCTGTATGAAGTCGGTCCAACTGTATGTGTGTGTGTGTGTGAGTGTGTGTGTGTACGTACGTACGTACGTACGTGCGTGCGTGCGTGCGTGCGTGTGTGCGCGCGCGTGTGTGCGTGTGTGTGCGTGCGCGAATAGCCAGTGTCTTTGTAGCAATACCTTGGGTATCCTTGCGGTGCTACCACAAACGCCGACATGCCTGTGCAAATATTGTGTCTCTCGGTGTCACAAAACCCACAGCATCTAAGATGCACGTCAAAATATTTTTTTTCAAGACGGATATTTGAAGAACGTCTGGATGCTAGGAGGCTCGATTGTGTTCAAATGTGACCTCTTTATTATTTTTGACTCTCTTCTGTATTGTAAAAGAAAGCAACTTTGAATATGAAGCTCCCATGCCGACTTCCGTTTGCGTACACCACTTATTTTTAGCCTGCCCTAACATGCCTTTGTCGTTTCGCAGACTCGGTACGGTCGAAGTATATCAGCGTATGGGGAAACGCTCAGTATTACGGTATTTTGTTGCAAAGATAAAGTTTCCGCATTAGGATATCGCCAAGAAACAGGTTACAGTTGTTTTTTCAATGTACCAACCAGATAGCTTGCTGCGAAACAAGTATTATATTTGAATAGGCAGAGAGTGCATTGAATTGCTGAACCTATAAAAATATATCACAGGTCTAAGGAAAGTTTGTAAAAATATGTGCAATAAATTTTTCAAACTATAATATCTCAGAACCCAAGAGACCAGCAGATCACAATTTTAGAATGTTATTACATTTACACTTGTCTGGCAATTCGGGTCCCGTTACTGTTGCATCAGCTGTCCCTAAGGGTAGTGTACTCGGGCCTCTATTGTTTCTAATATATATCAATTACCTACCATGATCATTTTAATCGACAATAAGACTATGCTGATGATTGCGTCGTTTACCGGAAAATTAATAGCCTAATAAACACTATATTGTCTAAGACGATTCAGATACGATATCGTCAAGGTGTTCCCTATGGCAGATGAGCATTAACATTCGTAAATGCAAACAAACGTCCATAACTAAATCCTCCATTAAAGCACTAACCCAGTACTAATTACTTTCACAACCACTAGAACACTCATCCTTGTACAAGTGTTTGGGCGTGCATTTTAAAGACACATTATCAAGAAACGAGCCCATCGAGCAAATGACAACTAGCGCACTAAAACTTTGCGGAGGGCAAGTTCGTCTGCTTCTCGCGCAGGGAGCAACGTTATTAGATTAACTCAGTTACGGAACTGTTCATAGACGCTGCATGCACGAACAGTACCCCCCCTCACACACCACGACTCGCCCGGAGTCGCTCGACGCGCCGCCGGACGGCTGCTTTGGTAACTGAATCGGGATACGTACGTTTCAACGTTACTAGAAACGTAAAAACCAACGAAAAAAACTCTTTTTGTAGTAACTTTTATTGGAGATTAGTACAAAATCAGGGCGCGTGATGTTTTCTAAAATTTTTAGTTTTCAAGGTTTTGCAGCACAATTAATATTGTTTTTATACAACCATGCCTCAGCGGGGATTTCAGGTAGCGCGTCCCGACCTAGGCGCATTTTAACTTCGGGGGTATTTCGCGGCGCGTCCGCTGGGTGGACGGGGGTGGCACCCCTGTAACCCGATTGAAGCCAAAAATAGATGTCACGCGCAGTTCCTCGAGTGACCGCTGCGGGAGGAATGGTGGCGTTGTGATCGCCATTTGGCGCTTCAGCTCTGCTGTTTGGAATGCACAGTTATAAAATAAAAATATAGATGGCACTTCGAACGACTCCAGGCGGATCGAAGTGAGTGAGTGAGGAGGGGTACCCCCTCCGCGGGAGTTCGACAACTGAGGTAATCTAGTTACGCTGGCAGGGAGTAGCGGTGACGTCAGAACGCCCAGTCCTGATTGGCTGATCGCGGTCCCCTATCTGAGCGTCGTCTGCTCCTTTGCAACGTCGTCTGCTCGCAACGTCGTCTGCGTCTGTCTTACCTTTCCTGCGACTTTCGAAAGTGCAGAGGCCAGATTCATGAAACGATCTTACGCCAGAAATATGCGTAAGACAAATCTTAAAACAAATTCGTATTCACGAAAAAATAGTCAGAGTGCAGGCGAGCTGGTGTAAGTTGAACATGATTGTAAACCTGAGACTGGGGCAGAAGAGAACACAAAGGTAGAAAAGAGGAGGCAACGTCTCAAACTCAGCCAAAGTTGAGTTTGAGACGTGCCTCCTCTTTTTCTACCTTCTGATGTGTTCTCTTCTGCGCCAGTCTCAGGTTTACAATCATGTTCGTATTCACGAAACGAAATTTTCGTAAGTATTGCACAGGTTACGACCAAATCCTACGACGGCTCCGAAGCTGCGCACTTGTTACGATCGAATCAGCATGGCCGACAGCGTCGCGGTCGCGACGACCAACGGACGTTTATTTTTCTACGTGCGCTTCTCTCGCGTCCCGACTTCAAGCAGCAAGGAAAAGGTAAAAAGTACTTGAACCAGACCACGACGAACAAGAACGCTGGATCCACAAACACCCGGGAAAAGCTCCAACGGCCACGATTCCACCGACACCGACCAAGCGAACTCGGCAGATAGGCCTAGCAGCCACTCCGACTCGGTGACCGTCTGCCCACGACCGGCTGGCGTGCTGAATGGAATGTGCCCGCGCGACCCTTGTGAACCCTTCCCGTATACTGTGATCACTGACCTCAATTTTAGATTAAGAGGTCAATCTCTTCCTCTTGTCATCTCCTTGTTTTCCGAGGCAACGGTTACTCTCGCCGGTGAAAAAGCGGTGAATATCCGACAGACGCAGGAAAGGTAAAGGAGCCATCGCTTTGACTAGCAAACGTAAAGCAGACGACGTTAACTGCGCCAATCCGCCGACGCCGTTAAAGAATGACGAGTATGCCGCACACTAACACGCTCACTCTCGGGTCTTAGCAAACAAACCTCGGCGTCTCGGGACACCTCGCCAGTGAGTACTTTGACTTCCCTTCTTGATGCGCGTCTTGATAGTTGTTCGACAAAAACAACGAACCGCTCGAGTTATTTCGTCTGCCTTCTCTGAAAGGCGAAGTCGAGCTCGCTCGTAAAGACCTGCACTTCCGAAAGTCGCAGGAAAGGTAAGACAGACGCAGACGACGTTGCGAGCAGACGTTGTTGCAAAGGAGCAGACGACGCTCAGATAGGGGACCGCGATCAGCCAATCAGGGCTCGGCGTTCTGACGTCACCGCTACTTCCTTTCTCATGCGCAGAAGACGAAAATGAGCCCACTTGCGAGGCGTATTGGTTACATTATAAGAATATTATTTCTATCTTCCATGAAACAAAACTGCTCGCGAAAAAAAAAAAAACATTTGTCTTCCCAAAATCAAAATACGGAAGCATAATTTAAAATCCACACCAAAATTACCTAATCTCGAGGCTCGAATCTTCAAAAAAATGCAGCCTGAAATATATGCAGTGATTATTCATCTAAAACTAGTGTCTCCGCTTTAAGAACTAACATAAATCTTTCTCTTCTAGAAAGAAGACGAAATATAGCCCAATTGTGTTTTTTTCAAGGAGTACATTACTCAGTTTCCGATTTTCTATCCACTTACTGCCGGGCTGCCAGTTATATATAATCTATATTAGATTATTCCTGCAAGATTGAACCATTTCAGTGCCATACTAACACTTTCCTCTTTTTCTCCCTTAGAACTTTGCATCACTGACTGGAACAAACTACCAGACCATATTGTAAGTGAGCGAAATCCCATTTGAATTAAAGCAAGTGCATCGATTTGCGTAACTGTGAACCTTGATTTGTGGACTGCATCACAACAATTACATGCTAATAAGCGTTTTTGTGTGTTTGTGATTCTTACTTGTTGGTGTCTATTTTTTATTTTCAAGTATTTTTTGTCTTTTATATTTGAATCCCCACTCATATAATGCGCCTCCGGGTGCGTTTGAGGTGAACAAAATGAAATGAAATGAAATGAAATGAAATGACTGCCTCTGCATCATTTACCCGATGGTTACTGTAGTTAATTTTCCCCCGTCCCACTACTTCGATTATTGCCATTTCATAGGGATTCTTTTTTTTTATTCAACTTCATTGTCGTTCAGAGTTCATTGCATCACCTAGTTTATAGCTTAAAAAATAACACATCTGTCTCAAGATATTACTGTCTTGTATTTCACCACAATAAATGTAGGTTATAATATTTTCCTGCGTTCTAAATGTTTTTCTTTAAACCACTTCGAGTTCACAGCACTCACATTAGCTCAGACGAAATAACTAGAGCGAAAGCCCGTGTTTCTACGACGTAAAAGCTACGCGCGAAGCATTCAGTTCAGCGCTATCTCGCGGCACACGTCAGCCTGCAGGCATGACGTCACAGGAGGCATGCTCTGGCCTTCTGCTCTAGGTTGTGTTCGAAGAGCCCTCCGCCAACTTTGGCGCGGTGAAGGAGGGCTTCGCTTCCCTCCTCCCGGCGCTAGGGAGAGGGTGCAGTGCCAGCCAAGACCTTCTCCAGCGGGAAGCTGCGCTGCTCAGCCCGTCCCCTGACGAGCAGCGAATGCTGGTACAAGGGGCAAAGGCTGCGACAGAGAGCCCTGGAGGACAGAGAGCACTGCGACAGAGAGCACTCGAAGACTAGGGACCACACATAGACCAAAAGTATATTGCAATCAATAAAAGATTACTCCTTCTCCTCCTCTCCAGCGGTCGGCTGTGTAGAGTGATGCGAGGAAGCCGGCATCGCCATTTTCTGTCCGCTCGTGGGCGGTTTGCATGTTGTTAGCATCGTGGATATCTGGAGCAGACCGGCTTCATCCAGGAAGGTGAACATGTTTTTGAGGGCGCGCTCCTTGGTCTGTTTTGATCCGTGCGGTTTCTTCCTTGGTTCCGCAGGCGAACCTCAGCATCGCCCGAGCGTCATCGTGTTTGGCGCATTCCAGGAGGAAGTGGGCGGTGTCGGCCCACTTGCCGTAAGCCTGGAAGTCATGGTCAGCGTCGCACCACGTGGGGTGCCTGCGCACCGGGGTCATGGCGCCGGTGGGTCCTCAGACATCGGCCGGCCGTTTCTTGCGCCTCTTCGTCCGTCCGGCTTCAGAAGCATCCAGCGAGCGAACAAAATGCCGGGGACACTGACGCGACGGCGTCAGGGACGTCACCATGACTTCGCTCAAGATTTCTCAACGATGGCGGATGTTGGTTGCGCGTTTGTAGTTTTCGCTAAACGTGCTTAATGACAGTGTGTATGCGTCCGCGTGGTGCACCTGCTTGGTTTTATAAGTTGAACTACCGTATATCAGGAATTTACCTAGCGGCATTGTGAGCACTTGGAAAGATATTTGTTTTTTGTGACGAAGAACTTGGTTGCCTCTATTTGATGTCATCACCTTTGTCTCCAGCTACTTGCGCCCGGGTTCGAGCAATCGTTGGTTCTCGTTTTTTTGAGTTACAGCATGCATGTAAAACTCAATGTCTAAAATAAATTTCCAATAACGTTTTAAGCTACATTTTTGTCTATAGTTCACCGCCATTTGGGTATCTAAAAGATTAATGGGCTAAGGAGGTATAGCCTGCAGGGTCTGACGGGCTGATGGGTCTGACGGGCTAAAGGGTTTGACGGGCTTAAAGGGTGTAATGGGCTGAAGGGGTTTAATGGGCTGAAAGGGTTTGAAGCAGTGAAAGAGTCCCATCACACCAGGGCTGAAGGGTGTATTTTAAAAATGGGGAAATATCGGCCAATTATTGTACTGCCGCTTTTTTATATAAGATTGAGGAACGAAATATTTATAAAAAAATATAAAATTTTTTAGACTCTCCAAAAGCAAGTATTGAACAGCAATGCGGATTGTAAAATCGTAAATCGACTGAAACTGCATAAGTATACCCTAAAGAACGAATACTACATAACAATGAACAAAGACTCTTTACTATCGGGATTTTTCTCGACATCCGTAAAGCAATGTACTTTATTAGGTAGACAAAATTGATAGAAAAACAGTCACGTATGGTATTCGTGGAGTAGCATGTAATCTTATAGAAGGTTATCTTTCAGGAAAAAGGAAGTACACGCAGCAACATGAAATTCAATCCGATATAAGTGTAATAACATATGGCGTTTCGTAGGGGTACATTTCGGTCCCTTATTTTCATCCTGTACATAAATGGCATTGTTAACATCCCCTTAACCCCTGATATAATTCTATACGCAATAATACGAACGTGCTTTTTTCAGGTAAAGATCTTATTTCTCTTGAACGGCGTTCCACTGTATGGCTCAATCAGCTACAAATTTGGCATAAAATAAAAAAAAGCTGAAATAAATCTAAAAAACAAAGTTTAGAATTTGAATAAAAATAGGCCTTGTAATATGACATACCTTGCGCATCAGCAGCTGTGAAATTACAAAAACAGACCCCTTTACATTTTCAGGGGTTTGGTTCAAAACTGATTAAAGTTAAACTGATCACATTAGCAACGTACTATCGGGTTCGAACGAAATGCGAACAGCGTACCACATGGCCGTCGACACATGCTGCGACTCCTGAAGCCATCTGGAAACTGACAAGACTGCTGGATAGAGAGTAGGGTGCTGCAAGATGTGCGTCCTACTCTGCTGTGTTTCATTCTCGTCCAGCACAACCCAAGCTTGGACGCTGCGGTGGTGGTGCGCTGAAAGTTCCGTCACAGGCACTTTCGTTGACTGGGTATGATCCACGCGAGCAAGCTCGCGCCGTTTGTAGCAGAAGCAGGCTGCTTACGCGCACATCCGTAAAACATGCCCGCAGCGAAATGCTTCCTCCTAACTTGCGCAGTTTCTTTCTCTTTTATCACGCGTTGTGATTTCCTTGTTAACAGCATAGCAGAAATTGTGTGACATTTGAGACAGAAGAACAAGAGGGGGCCCAGGACGGCTGCTGACACCTAAGGTGAAGCCAAGTACTCAGCAAACCTTCACATATCAGCTCTCGGCGCTCACCCTGTGTCCTCTCTGATTCTAGTTTCTTGTGTGTGGCGCTGGGTCAAAGTGACGTCGATCAAGTTCGACCGGTCTTCCGTGGAGGAATGAACTGATTTAACTTATATTTCACACCTTTGACACAAGGTGACGATTAAAAGTGTGTTGACTGAGATCCTGGTTGCCTGCAAAATATGGCTGGACAATGATGAAGTCACTGCATTTTGTTTAAATGCATGGTGAATGCGGGAGCTGGTTGACCTGCATTTTGGGAATCCAAGCTCCACACACGAGACACAAGAACTAGTGATGACACAGGGCGAGAGCTGGGAGCTGATATATAAGCGTCTGCCGAGTTATTGACTTCACTTAGGCGTCATCATCAGTATTGGGACCCTTCTTGTTATTCTGTCTTGTCACGAATGTCGCACAATTTCCTCTATACTGTCCAACAAAAAAATTGCAACGCTTATTTAAAAAATAAATAAAAACTGCACAAGTTAGGATGTAGCATGCCACTGCGGTCATGCTCAGCGGACGCGCGCGCAAGCAGCCTGCTCTATGCCTGCTCCAACTGCGAGTGGCGAACTTGCTCGCGTGGTTCATTTCGAGCCAACGAAAGTGGCTGTGACGGAATTTCGAGCAAACCACCGGCGCGGTGTCGAAGCTCTACTTTCCAACCAGCAGTTTTATCAGTTTCCAGAGGCCTGCCGGAGGCTGCAGTATGTGTCGACGGCCACGCGCTTTACTGTTCGCCTTTCCTTCGAACCCGATGTTAGGAATAAAAATATGAAGATCTATGCGGAGCGGAAGTTGGTCTGCTTCTTGCAAAGGGATTGTCATGATGTCAGATCGGTAAGCTCTTAGAGGGTGATTGAAAAAAAATAGTGGGTAGATCTCAAGGCATCTAGCATTGAGGTCTACCCGCTATCCTTTCAGTCAAAGCCAACCAGAGCTGGGCGTCGTTCTGACGTCACCAGGACTCCTGCGCAAGAAGCAGACGACTTGCCCTCCGCATTAGATTAATATGCCGGTTAAAACATCTTCTACCACTGAGTGCGAAAATAAACAAAACAAATATAATATGTCCTTAGTTCACTCCCACCTTGTATATTGTCATCGTATCGGCGGTACGTGCAATAAGGGGTCCATACCTCATAATTGAATGACGTCTCAGCGAATAACAGAGGCGTGTACACCCCCCCCCCCCGCTCGCGCTGCGCTTACGACTATTTGCGGCGGCAGTCTGCGGTGGCTCATTGCAAAAATTGTTAACCCTTTTGACACCCGTAAACGCCGCTACGCGGCTGGTGACTATTCCCTTACAGACCGACCAACGAATCCATTTTCGCAAGGTAGGAAAATGCCCCTCGCGCCTCTCCTCTTTTCACCCTCTCCCAACAGTCACGTGATGGCAGGGGCTTCTGCTTGTGTCGGCTTTTCCTGTAGGGATAATCCTCAAAAAGCGCAAAATGAGCGGCTAGCTGCGAGCGCCGCGACAACGACCTTGAGACTTCCAGGTGTCTTCCCCTCGTTGACGCGGGCACGCTCAATCCGCGAAACTGAGGAAGTCAGCGCGACCGAACGCTTTTTTCCATGAGCTGCAGGTCCGAGGCCGCTCGGTCGGTGGAGATCGAGGGGCCGTGGTATGCTGGGGTTGTTCCAGCAGCCGCCCTCTGGCATCGCGCCGGCTGCTGGAACCATTCCCGTGTCTGCACAAGGATTGGCTTGCGCAATAAAGGGTTCAGGTCGTCGATAATACATTTCTTTCCGAAACATATAAATCAAGTGGCTTTCCCTAATGTCTTCATTACTGTTTGAAACACATATCTCCTCTCATAGGTTGTTCATCCCATTTTGCACTATTTTGCGTATTTATTCGTCCTTACCTCTGCTCGATGACTGTTTTATAACTTGATAGAAACCTTTAAATATTGGCGCGGGCTTCCGCGATCAACGCTGTACCGGATTTATCCAATATTGGAAAGATCGGCGTCAGGAGGGTGGAAGGAGCAAACCGAAATTCTGGCTTCTAATGAAGACGGCAGCAGTCGTAAGATAGGTCTTTGCTTCACCCGCCTCCACAACGCCCTCTCGTTTGCACTATCACAACTTCTCAGTAACCTAGCTGTATACCACATTTTACTCATAGTTACTATAGATGTGGCCCCACAGGCTTTCTCGTTATGAGCGAGTCGACTTTTTAATGACCGGCGACTCTCGTGAGTGAGAATAGATATTATCACCTTCCCACAACAACCACCCCTTTCTCCCCCCCCTCCCCCCTTTCCCGAGTTGGGGAGATATTAGGCCACTCCAGGAAGCAGCCTGCAGACTGGGCTTTTTGGCTACTCATTCTCAACACATTCGAACGTGGAACTAAACACATTGCATGAACGACGCCCAGTTTATTTGCAACCTAAATAATGTGGCTCTACTGTTGGGACCCAATCAATTTCATCATCAATCATTATTTGTTATGATTTCATGGTGAAAGTGTGTTCGTCGTGATGCCACAGAAGTGATCGATTCAAAGGGAGAAATAGGTCCTCGTATTTATTTTGCGGAAATACTCGCTCCTGTGACGCTCTAGTGCGTAAGGTCAAAACACTCGGGGCAGTGCGTAATACTTGTGGGCGGTTCTTTAACGCCCCTTCCTCAGGTGGACACGACACACGCTCTAGGTTAACGGTTTATTAACCCAACATAATGTTTACGAGGCAAGCCTCACGTCAATGTCCGGGGAGTCGGCGGGCAGCGCGCAAACGACGTCATGGGACGGCTTCCCGACGGTCTGGAGGCGTGCAAACGTCGTCCATGGAAAGCTGTGGTTCCGGGCAAGTGGCCGCTTTAGTCTCGACGGGCACTGTCGTCCAGGGGCTCCGGGAATGTCACCGGCTTGTTGCGGCAATCCAAGCGCCGCAGTCCAGATGCCAGGCATTCGTCTTCCATGGGGGCCGCAGCTCCGGGCAGGTCACCGGCTCGGCGGCAACCAGAGCCCCGCGCCCAAGAAGCCAGGCAGCGTCCTCGTTCGTCCCACGCAGCCGAGAGCCTGAACTGTCGTCTCTTCGTCCCTTTTCTAGCCTCGTCATCCTCAGGCAGCGCCGCTGTGGGCACGAGATTGTCCACTTGGGCGACGCCCCTTCGATGTTATCACCACATGGCGTCAGCAGCGCACGATGCGGTCGGAAGGAACATGATAGGTTCCCACACTACTCCCCCTCTTAATAGACGAGACCTGGGAACTGAGGTCTCGACACCATTCAAAATCAACCACTCGACACTAAAAAGAAACGACTTCCCGCGAGTGACTGAACTAGTCGGGCATGAGCTCAACAGCATTCCAACAGTTCTTGGGCTGACCGTACATACAATAAAACACAACACTGGCGCAGGCGTTCCATAGTGGGTCCGAATGACTCACGGAAGACGTCGCTATGTAACCGCACAACGCGACGTACCGGCGGTCCGGTACGCAACCACGCCCCCTCTCCCAACCGAATCAGATACTGCAATAACCGAAGTCTAGCTGCAAGTGCCGTCACCGGCGAGGAGCAGAGCAAAGAACGCAACCCAGACCAACCGCCACTCGCGATGAGCAATCGACAGCAAAAACAAACGTCCCCGCACAGGAGCACTAGGCGAAGTTGAACCTGCTCTCACTCTCCCGCAGACGAAACCCGGACACTGCATGACTAAGAAGTCTTGTTGCGAGAGTCGGGACAAGCCAGGTTTGAGCGAAAGCGAAACGCAAACCGTACAATGACAGCAAACAAAGAAAATCACTCATCGCCCTGAAAATACGCCTAGTCAGCAAGCGAGCTGATTAGAATGTGTCTAGCAGCCACCCGGAAACATACAACACCAAGACAAAAACAAGAAAGACGCATCAATTGCGCATAATCAAAGTACAAAAAATAGGCCCCCAAACATGAAGAAAAAAAAAACTCGCGCGACGCTGATCTGAGCAGCGCGAAAGATTTCCTCTAAAAACAGCAGCCCACCGAGCAGTGCAAGCGGTCCACCCGAGAAGAAACACGTTGGGCGCCATTGTGGGCGGTTCTTTAACGCCCCTTCCTCGGGTGGACACAACACACGCTCTAGGTTAACGGTTTATTAACCCAACATAATGTTTACGAGGCAAGCCTCACGTCAATGTCCGGGGAGTCGGCGGGCAGCGCGCAAACGTCGTCATGGGACGGCTTCCCGACGGTCTGGAGGCGTGCAAACGTCGTCCATGGAAAGCTGTGGTTCCGGGCAAGTGGCCGCTTTGGTCTCGACGGGCACTGTCGTCCAGGGGCTCCGGGAATGTCACCGGCTTGTTGCGGCAATCCAAGCGCCGCAGTCCAGATGCCAGGCATTCGTCTTCCATGGGGGCCGCAGCTCCGGGCAGGTCACCGGCTCGGCGGCAACCAGAGCCCCGCGCCCAAGAAGCCAGGCAGCGTCCTCGTTCGTCCCACGCAGCCGAGAGCCTGAACTGTCGTCTCTTCGTCCCTTTTCTAGCCTCGTCATCCTCAGGCAGCGCCGCTGTGGGCACGAGATTGTCCACTTGGGCGACGCCCCTTCGATGTTATCACCACATGGCGTCAGCAGCGCACGGATGCGGTCGGAAGGAACATGATAGGTTCCCACATGCTTTACAACTGTCGTTGACAATGAAATATTTGTGGGAAGTGCGTAAAATTGTTTACACCACAAAACCACACCTAAACACAACAAAATATCGCAATCGCAAAAAAAAAAAAAATGATCAGCTTGCGAAAACCGTTGCTTCTCTCTCTCTCTCTCTCTTTTTTTTTCTTTTCTTTTTTTTTCGCGCCACTACAAAGAGTAGCGGCCGAGCAACGATATTCCACCAAAACCTCGCTTCTTGAAAACAAAGCAAAACACCGGGGTATATGGTAGTGAATCTGTCAGGGAGTTTGTAGAAAATAATAGGCGATCATTGAATCTAGCCTTCTGCACAAATCATGCCCGGGATATTTCCATTTTCCTTCCACGCGATTAGAAGGCAAGACGCTGGGGGAATTCATGTGCAATAACATGCTGCTTCAAAGACAAAGTACCAGATTTATAGTGCATGTCAATTTAGATGTGCCAGCGAATAATGCCAGCGTCCAAGTATACATTCATATCAAATTGTTACACAGAATTGTAGAGAAGATTGTGTGTTTCTTGAAAAAGATTTTGGCCCCTTGTATCCGGTCCGCTTTTCTATAGGCCTCAAATAGCGGGGGCGAATCTTTCCTTTTGTCGCATTTCCACTTCTCCGCTTCCGCAAATTATGAATGTGGTAGGTTGGTCCAGTAGCTTAGAGCTCACTTTATGAAAGGAACCGAAAATAAAAAAGGACCAGTACAAGCTGAACTATGCAAGGCGCTTGAAGAGAGCCTGTCGTAATGAAAATGAACTGCTCTAATGTGGTAAGTCCGGGTCAGTCGGTTCATAATTTTTCATCCCCTTTTGAAAGGCTCCGAAAAAACAAGAAACCAGGACAAGATCAGTGACGCAAGGTTGCTTATCGTTCAGGTTGTCCCGGTTTTTTATGTCCTTTCGGCGCCTCGAAACGCACAGTGTTCGGTTTCTAAACGCTGTTTTTATTTTCGCATGGAAATAAGACAAAAGTACGTAATAATTTTTTACATTACTGCAATGCAATATAGACTTCTCTTTCCAGCAAGCTGCTTTCATCCATGCTTCCATGTAATTCTCCAGGCCGCGAATGTTTGTGCACAGTGATTAAACTATTTACATCTAAATTCACATGCACTATAAATCTGGTACTCTCTCTTAGAAGCCGCATGTTAGTGCACATGAATTCCCCAGTGTCTTGCCTTCTAATGGCGTGGAAGGAAAATGGAAATATCCCGGGCATGATTTGTGCAGAAGGCTATATTCAACGGTCGCGTATTATTCCTACAAACTCCCTGACAGATTCACTACAATATACCCTGGAGTCCTTTCTCCAAGAAGCGAGGTTTTTGGTGGAAATTCGTTGCTCGGCCGCTACTCTTTGTAGTGGCGCGGGAAAAAAAAAAAGAGAGAGGGAGGGGGAACAACAATTTTCGCAGCCTGATCCTTTTTTTTTTTTGCGATTGCGACAGTGTGTTGTGTTTAGGTATGCTTTTGTTTAGGGTGCTACAATATGGTGTAAACAATTTTACGCACTTCCCACAAATATTTCATCGTCAACGACAGTTGTAAAGTATTACGCACTGCCTCGAGTGTTTTGACCTTACGCACTAGAGCGTCACAGGAGCGAGTATTTTCGCAAAATAAATACGAGGACCTATTTCTCCCTTTGAATCGATCACTTCTGTGGCATCACGACGAACACACTTTCACCATGAAATCATAACAAATAATGATTGATGATGAAATTGATTGGGTCCCAACAGTAGAGCCACATTATTTAGGTTGCAAATAAACTGGGCGTCGTTCATGCAATGTGTTTAGTTCCACGTTCGAATGTGTTGAGGGATAATGAGTAGCCAAAAAGCCCAGTCTGCAGGCTGCTTCCTGGAGTGGCCTAATATCTCCCCAACTCGGGAAAGGGGGGAGGGGGAGAGAAAGGGGTGGTTGTTCTTGGGAGGTGATAATATCTATTCTCACTCACGAGAGTCGCCGGTCATTAAAAAGTCGACTCGCTCTCATAACGAGAAAGCCTGTGGGGCCACATCTATAGTAACTATGAGTAAAATGTGGTATACAGCTAGGTTACTGAGAAGTTGTGATAGTGCAAACGAGAGGGCGTTGTGGAGGCGGGTGAAGCAAAGGCCTATCTTACGACACTGCCGTCTTCATTAGAAGCCAGAATTTCGGTTTGCTCCTTCCACCCTCCTGACGCCGATCTTTCCAATATTGGATAAATCCGGTACAGCGTTGATCGCGGAAGCCCGCGCCAATATTTAAAGGTTTCTATCAAGTTATAAAACAGTCATCGAGCAGAGGTAAGGACGAATAAATACGAAAATAGTGCAAAATGGGATGAACAACCTATGAGAGGAGATATGTGTTTCAAACAGTAATGAAGACATTAGGGAAAGCCACTTGATTTTTATGTTTCAGAAAGAAATGTATTATCGACGACCTGAACCCTTTATTGCGCAAGCCAATCCTTGTGCAGACACGGGAATGGTTCCAGCAGCCGGCGCGATGCCAGAGGGCGGCTGCTGGAACAACCCCAGCATACCACGGCCCCTCGATCTCCACCGACCGAGCGGCCTCAGGCCTGCAGCTCATGGAAAAAAGCGTTCGGTCGCGCTGACTTCCTCAGTTTCGCGGATTGAGCGTGCCCGCGTCAACGAGGGGAAGACACCTGGAAGTCTCAAGGTCGTTGTCGCGGCGCTCGCAGCTAGCCGCTCATTTTGCGCTTTTTGAGGATTATCCCTACAGGAAAAGCCGACACAAGCGAAGCCCCTGCCATCACGTGACTGTTGGGAGAGGGTGAAAAGAGGAGAGGCGCGAGGGGCATTTTCCTACCTTGCTGAAAATGGATTCGTTGGTCGGTCTTTATGTGTCTTCCGGTGAAACGTCGGTGTTCGGTTAAAACGTCATTTGATCACGTGAGTGCCTACCGTGCAATAATATTGATTCAGATCGACTTCTTTAGCGTGGAAAAGGGCCCCTACAATCGTCAAAATTTGCTACCAATTGCCTACTATATAACTCAAAATATTACAATTTTAGGAGCATTATGGTTACTGCTGAGCTACTTTAATCTATTACAAGAAGTACTTTACTTATTTTTCAAACAAATACCTATCAAGAAAGACAAAATTCAACGTACGCACCGTGTCCCTAATGCGGTCCAGGCCCTGAACAAACAATGGTACTCATACAATTGACAATAAAACTATAGCATTATGCAGTGTGCATGCTTCCCTAATTGAATGTGCTCAAGGAAATAGAACCATCAAGCAATGGAAAAAAGCTATGAATTTTCTTCTTCTGTCTACTCATAGTTACACCTAATAAAATCAATCAGTATATTTAAAAAGCAACTCGACAATGATCATTCCTTTTCTGTCTGTAACGTTAAATAAACTTATCGTATGTGTTTTGGTTCCCTTGTTAATGTGGATTAATTGAGCTGATGGCATACATTGCACTGTGCTTGTGGTAGGTAAATATGTAAATGTATTGCAAATTTTTTTATTGGCGTGTCTTGCTGTCCGATATGCAAATTCGTGGTGATGGCCACGTCAAGAGACAAATTTGTCTCCTTTAGCCGCACCTCGTGGACATTTGTACTTCGTATTTATGTCCAAATAAACTTTGATTGATTGATTGATTGTGATGAGCTACGTATCCAGTTACTACAGCTGTGCCGCCAATAGTCTTATTTCATGTATGAAATCGAAAAGTAACTGAATCGCGAGGGAAACACCTTGGACATAATGGAGACATCATCGATGATGGCACAGATGATGTCGTTGACATTTTCGTAAATTCCCTCGTCGACTTCGGCGTCGCTTTGGCCGCCTTCGTCAACGGCGCCATCGCAATCAAAATCGTGGGCCTCGGTGTTGCCACGGGGCGGCAAAGGTGGCGCACTGGAAGAGCTAATAAATTTGGACGAGGCTTTAGGCTTTTTTAAACCTTGACGCGACTGTTTCAGTATGCTTTGTTTCCATCTCCACCGAAACTGCAGAGACTTGCGTTTTCACGGCGTGCATTTTGTCGGCGCCATATTCTAAAAGGTGAGAACTGACGCCGATGATGATGATATCAGTCGGTTTCAGGCCGCGCACATAGACCACTCGCAGTGAATTTCGACACGTGTCCGTGTGGCAGACATGTACAAATTACTACAAAAAATGTAGTTAAGTTAAGTTACTGAGTATCGACGCCAAAAGTAATTGGAGTAGAGTAGAAATGACGCATTTGTAATAGTAATTGAGCAAACTACTAACTACTGTAAAAAATAGTGAGTTACTTTTGAAGTTACTTTCGAAGTTATGTTTTTATATCTTTTTGGTAGCAAAATGAACAGCAGTTTTGATCCGTGAAAAACCCAGCGAGCCTAAAATAAATGCAGTCATTTTATGGCTTGCGTTTTCACCAAGATGGTTTACTCGCTCGCAGAAGCAGTTGACTTTCAAATTCTTGATAGAAGAGTTTTCCGCTTTCCCTCCTAAAGACGTCCCCAGCCAAGCTAAAAGGTGTTCCACCGACGCGCTGGATGGAACAGTAGCGTTGAATTAGAGAAACAGGCTGTGCAGGGTCGGGTAAGCGGGTGTCGGCATCTTGGGTGTCCATGACGAAACATGTAAGGTTTGCCTCGGCTAGAGGGTCTTTTATAACAAACTCTCTTCCTTTTTTGTTTTTTCTTTGGCAGGTTGAGAATGTTATGACTGGCCCCCCTTTATTCTCACAACGTTCGGAGGGTACGCTGAGCGAGTGCACCTGACCGTCAAGGGTTCAGTTAAGTCTCGCTCCATGACGATGAGATCATCCAGACAACTGCGCGTCTCGTTACAGTGCTAGTGCCATGCTACTGAAGAACAAAACAAAAAATTGTTTTGGTTTAACAGAAAATGAAACGAAGTATACTTCACCGCTGACGCCGGGTCCAAAAAAAAGATCTCCCCAAGGGTGACTCGCAATCCTCGCCGGCGACTACGGCATCCTGTCGCGCCTGACAAGTAAATCGTTTTCAAAAAGAGAACGTCTCCTGGCTTGGAAGGTCGGAAGGACGCATAGTTCAACTACGTGAACAAGCATCGTCGCTCGTACAGTTGCAGCTGGAAGCGGGAACGTGCTCCCATGAACGGATTATCCGCGCCTGCGTTTGTGCGTGGGGAGTCTGCCTTTGCAAGGGAGTATGCGCTGACGACGAGGCGACCATGGGAATAGGCGCCCAGCTGCGAGGTCACTTTAATGGCGCCTCTCGTGGAACCCCAAACCACTTGAGGGAGAACTCACTAAAGGCAGACAACATAGAAAACAACAATAACCCTGGGAGTGTCCCAAATTACCAGTTGATCCAAAGGATCCAATTCATTTCATCTCAAATTGGCTTTAAATCGGCTGTGCCCTCGAGGCGGTACCGATTGGCACAGCAGCAGCAGCAGCGGCGGCAACATCAGCAGCAGCGGGGGGGGGGGGG